>ML410147.1:0-35470 GCA_005239525.1 Nicotiana knightiana
TACCCCAGGATTATATTTGCAACTCCCGCTTAGTCTTCTACAAGACATAGTTGAGCGTGATCACCCCTTGAGCAAAACATCACTTAGCATACCTCACAGTCACTCAGTATCAGCCCCTTGGGCAACCTCATTGTCATTCATGCCTCCCAATCACTCGTCACTCCTCACTCGGCACTCGCACTCGCACTCGCACTCGCACTCGCACTCGCACTCAATAGGTACCTGCGCCCACTGGGGGTGTGTACAGACTCCAGAGGGGCTCCTTCAGCCCAAGCGCTAAAATCAGGTCACCTCGTGGCATCTCATATCCTCACAATCAGGCCCTCAACCTCACTTAGTCAGAAACTCTCAGTAAGTCCATTGGGCTGTCAATAAAACGGGGTACTCGACCCAAAATATTATTTTATAACTCAAATAGTGTAAATAAGGCTGAGTTTCAGAAACAGTTAAGCATAATATGACTGAGTGTAAATCATAAATCAACACAGTGAGAAAATAGCAGTAAAAAGCCCCCAAGGGATCTAAACAAGTCGGCGCAAGGCCCCAAACATGGCTTACAGCCCAAATATAACAATAGTTTGAGAGCACAATTTAACATATGATTTAGAGTAAAATACGCAACTCAATAGTTGCCGCGGAAATAAACAATTCCAAATCCAAATCAGTGCATGCTACACACTCATCATCCGGCATGTGCGCCACTCCAAAACTAGGGAGAAATACGAAGACCGGGGTTTCATACCCTCAGGACAAGATTTATAGTCATTACTTACCTCAGCCCGGCCCGAATACTAATATGCGATGCTCTTGCCTCTCGAATCGGCTCCCGATTGCTCCGAATCTAACCAAAACCAGATTAACATCATCAATATACGCTAAAGGAACAAGGCCCAATCGAAAACTATCAATTTTAGGCACAATTCCCGAAATTGGCCAAACCCGAGCCCTGGGCCCACATCTCGAAATTCGATAAAAATCACAAAACTAGAATCCTCATTCCCCCACGAGTCTACCCATACCAAATTTACCAAAATCCGACCTCAATTTCCCACTCAAATAATCAAAAGAATTTCCCAATTCTTCCTCCCATTTTTCCCAATTCTATTTTAATTCCTCAAATTACATGGTAAAAATCAAGGCTAAATCATGAAATTAACCCAAATGTGATTGAAGAACACTTACCTCAAGAACTCCACTGAAAATCTCCTCCAAATCCTCCTTCTCCTGAGCTCCCTAGTGTTCTTTTGAGTTATGACCAAAAACCCCCGTTCTTGAAACTTAAACTCTCTGCCCAGTTATTTCCTTCATCGTGATCGCGGAAATTGCCTCGCGATTGCGAAGCACAAAAATGGACTGCCCCCAACTTACCTTATGCGATCGCAGGAATACACACGCGATCATGGATAACAAGCTCCCAAAGCAATGCGATCGGGACCCTTACTACGCGACCGCGTAGAGAAATTCCTTCTCCTCACTACTGCTCCAAATCCTTCTTCGGGATCGCAATCGCGACCTCAACCACGCGATCGCGGTAGCCAACTGGACAGACCCTCGCGATCGCAGACCCAAAATGGCGATCGCATAGAACAAATTTCCGAGCTTCCCTCAACAGACCTACGTGATCGCGGTCCCACCTTTGCGATCGCGTAGAAGGAAACTAGCAATAGCAACAACAACAACAACAGTCTCCTTAAAGCCAAACACACTCCGATAACCACCCGAAACTCACCTGAGTCCCTCGGGACCTCAACAAAAAATGCCATCATATCCCATAACCTCATTCAAAACTTAGTCGAGCCTTCGAAATACCAAAAACAATGCAAAAATACCAAAATCACATCAAATTCAAGCCTATGAACTTTGAAATTTTTAAATTTCGCCAAAGCTGCCGAAATCATCCAAAACACGTCCGATTGACCTGAAATTTAGCACACACATCCAAAATGGCACTACGAACATGTTCCAACTTTCGGAATTCCATTCCGACCCCGATAGCCTATTTTCTACTGCTGACCGAAAATCGCCAAAAATTAACTTTCGCCAATTCAAACGTAATTCTACACCGGACATCAAAACCACCTTTCGAACACACTCCTAAGTCCAAAATCACCTAACAAAGTTATCTGAACCATAAAATCTACATTCCGAGGTTGTTTACCAATAAGTCAACTCCCAGTTGACTTTTCTAACTATTAAGCCAATTTAAGAGACTAAGTGTCTCAGTTCTCACCACGACCACCCGAACCCGAACCAACAGACCCAACACAATATAAATAGGCTAAGCAACATAAGATAAAGCATAAATAGGGAAAACGAGGCTAAAATTCTCGGAACGACCGGCCAGGTCATTACAGGAACAATCTACCAGAAATTT
This sequence comes from Nicotiana knightiana, assembly GCA_005239525.1. Taxonomy (NCBI): domain Eukaryota; kingdom Viridiplantae; phylum Streptophyta; class Magnoliopsida; order Solanales; family Solanaceae; genus Nicotiana; species Nicotiana knightiana. Next base: position 2,375 of record ML410147.1, read on the forward strand.
AAGAGTGAGTTGGAAAAACATGAATGTAGTAAAACCTTTTTACAAAGTTGTATTTAAGAAATATCCTTAAACGGGAGACTTGGAAGTAGTTTAAAGGTAGATTCGCAGAACAAAGTTAAACTAGTTTTGGAAACTTCTCATGACTTTAGCGTCACACAAAAGCATATGAAGAATCACTATGGTTATCGGAAAAAAATGTATCAAGCTTTGTTGTCAATAACTAAAAAGACTGGCAATATTTATGACCCAGCCACCAATACCATTCTAATGTCTAATAGTGAGTGGGATGATTACATAAAGGTTAGTTCATTATCTAGTAATTTAACTTTTCTTTTCTTTTCTTTTCTTTTATTTTTCAAATAAAGAAAAAGGTTTGACGTGCATATTAAAAATCTCTTTATTATAGGCTCATCCAAAAACAAAGGCATTGAAGACTTTGCCTCTATCCTTCCCAGATCTTTGTACAAAACTTTTTGAGGGTTCTACAGCAACAGAAATTCATGGTTGGAGTCCAAGTTGTACATATCCCCACCCTGGTGTCTCTTCTGTATCTACTACTATAGATGTAGATACACTTGATAACGTCGGAGATCTAGTTGGTAATAACAATGATGGATCTCCTACTGATTATCCATCTCAGTCTTCAATTCCAATTGAAAAGAAACCTTTGGGAAAGCAAAAAAAAAAAATGCATCATTGCAATTGGACATTGAAGAGAAGATGAGTATGCATTAAAGTTATTGGTTAAAAATGTAGCGGGCTTGACGTTGAAGAGTGTATGAAAAAATTAGAAGAACTTGGACGGGAAGAACCATTATATAGTGCAACTGTTAGTGATGAACATTACAGAGGTCGACAAATTAGAGAATTGGATTAAGGACATGGGCAAAAGAATGGGGCTTCTTTCATTTTGCTAATTAGCTAGATTATTAGTTAGACGTTAATAATATGGAATCTTCGTTGTTTTTTATAACTATTATCTATTATGCTTATTTAATTTTTAATATTATATTATGCTCGTGGAACATTTTTGATATGTGATATACCTTTTTTGAATGTCTTGTTTGAAGTATGTTTGATGTGTATGGTATTATTTTACTAATTAATTTATTGTGATTATGTAACTTTTTATATTTTTCAAATACATAATATGTTATGCTTACTATTGTGTATTAACATTCTCTTTGTTACAACAGTTTAGACATGGACATTGAGGATCAAGTATTAGCGTTGATGAGCTTGTATTGGTGTAAAAATCATTTTAGACTCAAGAATATCCAAGAAAATAAAGATTTAACATCATCTTTATCTGGTGAAAAGTACACACAAGAATTGTTGTCCGGCTCTAGTCGACAGTATTTAAAACTGATGCACATGTCCTGTGATGCATATGTTCGGCTATGTCAGCATTTTAGGCATAAAGAATGGCTTATAGATAGCCAACACATTTCTATCGAAGAAAAGATAGCAATATTTCTGGCCGTTATAGGTCATAATGAGCGTTTTGTTGTTATGAAGAAAAGATTTCAACATTCTTCGCAAACAGTTCACAAATATTTTCATGAGGTTCGTGAAAGAAATGATGTTATTTGCAAAAGAGATGATATCATATATAACATCTGATTCAAATTCACATATTCACGGTACTCATAAAAAGTTGCAAAAAGCTTTTAAGTTATTATGTGCTATAAAATTATTATTTTTATTTGCTAGGAGCAATAGGTGCACTCGACGGGACATTAGTACATGCAGTTATTCCATCTAATCAACAAATCATTTACAGAGGGAGAGGAAAGGCTAAATGTTATCAGAATGTTTTAGCTATATGTGATTTTAACATGATTTTCACTCATGTTTATGTTGGATGGGAAGGGGTAGCACATGATGTACGGGTTCTAACAGAGATTGCATCTAATCCAGTTAATGGCTTTCCATTTCTTCCTTCTAGTAAGTGATACAACTTATTAAACTATTCTGAAATAATAAGTTAGATGGTTATTATATTCATTTAACCTTTTCTTTTGATGACATATAAATACTATTTATGCGATGCGGCGTATCCTAATACTCGAGGATTTCTAACACTATATCGTAATATTCGATATTGGTTAGGAGATTATCATCGTAGACGCGCCATAAATAAGGAGAAAAAGTTTAACCATGCTCATGCACAAGTCAGAAATGTTATTGAACGTGCTTATGGAGTTTTAAAAGCAAGATTCTCAATATTGGACAAAATGACTCCATATCCTATTGATGTCCAAAGAGATATTGTTATTGCATATTTTGCAATTCATAATTTTATCAGAAAAGAGCGTCTAAATGATGACTTGTTTAATCAATATGATTTACCTCAAGTAATATTTGAGGAAGAAGGAGAACATGAACAAGTATTAGATGAAACAAATGGACCTAGCTGGACAGTTGAAGATTCGCAGTTATGAACAATATGCATGAAGAACTTGCACTTCAGCTAATGCAAAGAAGAGGAAAAAGTTGATAGTTTCATATTTTTGTTATTATAATTCTAGAGTTTTGTCATAATGTTTAATTACTATTGTTTGATTTATATATGTATAACACACACACACACGTTGCGTATCCAGATTCAAATATCTTGATTTTAATACACATCTTCATATTAAGATGTGTATTCAGACTCAAACGTCTTAATTTTAATAAAATCAAATTAAATGAGACCTTAGATAAGTAGGAAGAAAGGTGGCCAGTTCTAGAGCCCAAATAGAACTAGTGGATGTACATATATACAAATGGGAGAATAAAATCTTTTTATTTTGACCAAAGTGGTGACTCAACTTGAATAATTGGTTATTAAAGTCATCGTCTTTTTTCCGCTCTTTCAAAAGTCACTGGTGATTTTCACCGGATTTTATATTTTTCGGTGAGATTTTATACCGTGATAAGTTTAATTTTCAAAAAAAATAATTAAAAACTAATTAAGAACCTGGACTATTTTAGAACTCAATTAAACACTAAACAACCCAATACCTGGCCCGAAATGTTCCTTTTTATTCTAAAACAATGCTTAAACGTTCATATTTTCAATTACCCAGAGTTAAGTGAGCATCTGTGGATCAACTCATATAGCAATCAATGTTTAGTATCGTCACCTCAAGAAAGATTATATGAAAAATGTTACACTTGTGAAATGCGTGGTATTTTGTACGACAAAAGTTACAGTATATACTTATGTCCCTAGTCTTGTTTGAAAAGAGACGATATTAAAATTAAATTAACGCAAAGGACAGCACAATTCACAAACTGAAAATTTTCAAATATTTAATTTATATAAACATCAGCACAGAAACAAAAAGAAAATTGGCAAGCCTTAATTCTATTAGCACTTCTCCTCATTTCTTTAATGAAATATTTATCCAAAAGGGAAAAAAAGAAAAAGAAACTTCTGGCTTGGCCTAAGAAGCAACCACCACTTTTTGAAAAGATATCAAAGTTATGGTCAAGGATACATGAGAAACATCCTAGTGCTCGTGTGTTGTCTCTCTTTCTCTATCTATTATTTTTATTTTATTTTTTAAATATTAAGTTGACATGCCAAATATCTGAATAGTAGTATTTTTTGTATATCTAGAAAACTTCTGCCTTGGCGTAACAGGTAATATTACTTACTGCTATAAGGTATAATGGTCAAAGATACATTAGAAACATCTTGATGATCACAAATACCTCTCTGGTATGCAATTCTTGGCCACTACTTTTTTTTATTATTAGTGTTGTCACGAGTCTGACTCTATAAGTCACTTAACCAATATTTGCCTAACTCGCCAAAAAGATTTAAGAAAAAAAGTAGGGGAGGGATCGATATATTATATTAATGATTTGATTAGAAATATTATCACCAAAAATTATAGTTTAGTGATATTTATATGTTTTCTATACGATAGGTTTGCATTTGATCCTTACTACTTTCTTTCCTTTCATGCTGATATCCAATCTTATATAATAGAAAAAGAATTTATAAAAGTGTCAAATTTATTATCTCAAGGACAATTTCAAACATATAACTTCTTTTCAAATTTATTTCTCCAAAACATTTTGACTGCCTAAAATGAAATAAACCAAATCTAAGAGTGTGTATGGTATGAAGAAAAATGAAAAAATATTTTCATGGAAAATGAGTGGTTTTAATACTTATTTTTCCTTGTTTGGCTGGTGAGTGAAAAACTTTTTTTCAGAATATTTTTTGTGTTTGGTTAGAGAGTAGAAAATATTTTTTTAGTAAAAAGATTTTTTTATGCCACTCTCCTCCCCCCCTCCCAAGTCTCAAAAAGATCACACAAATTCAAAGGAAGTAATGTGTTGCTTTACTTTTTTACACAAAAATAACGTAGAAATTTATGCTCCATAATTGAAAAGAAAATACTCTTTTTTTTGTTGAAAAATAAAGTACTCTTTCTACAACATGAAAATAAAATACTCATTTTATTGAAATAAAAGAGAATGCTTTTTCTAAATCATGAAAAGAAAATGCTCATTTTGTTGAAAAGAAAAAAAATACTTTTTTGTTGAAATGAAAAAACATACTTTTTTCTATATAAAAAGAAAGTATTTTTTGGTTAAAATGAAAAAAATACTTTTTTATATCGTGAAAAAATAACTCATTTGTTGAAATGAAAAAAAACTATCTATAACAAAAAAAGAAAGTACTATTAATAATTTTTTTATTTAGGGTGGGATGTGGCGAGGGGGTGGGATGGGGTTGGAGTTGGCTGGGGAGTGGGGGGAGGGTTGGTAAAGATGGGAATAAGATAGGGAAGATTGAGAAGAAATTTTGAAAAATATTTTTCCTTTTCTTCTTTTAATAGGGAAAACATTTTCCTCCAATTAAAAATAAATTCATGAGCAAAATATTTTTTAAAACATTTAAACCAACCAAACATAAGTAATTTAAAAAATATATTCCTTCGTACCAAAACTCACCCTAAATGCTTACTCAAACAATTTGTGTGGGTAGAATGTTAAATTAGTAGATATAGCGAACCAAATCTTGATGTAAATGTACCCAAACGAAATATCTATAGCCTCTCATTTCAACAATTTCATGGTTTTGTTTTCTGTTGTACCATAATTTATGAGTGGTCCCCCAAAAATTCGTTTTATTATAATAAAACTTTTGCAAATATGACTGGAATTCTTTGCAAAAAACACATGGCGATGCGTGGAAGGCTTCAATAGATCCGACCCTTTTCTACCAGAAGCATATTCCCTTGAATCCTAAGGCCAAGGGAACCCAAAAAAACTTAAACTTGTGGCCACCAAAACTTTACATTATTTTATTTCCACCCCTACAGTCCTGGCCACATATTTGTGGTCCTAATCGGATCCATTACCCCCTCGCCTCTCCCACCTACCCTTTTATGTTTTGTATACTAGATGAGGAAAGAGTTCAACACACTAGTCTTAAAATTATTATTTATTAGGGTTCGATTAATTTTTTGCTAATATTTGTTAGGGCTCAATTAAAAAAATTGATTTTTGTTATATTCATTTAATCACGGATAGAGAATGAATTGCAGTCACAATTTATAAATTAGATTATTTTAATAATTTACTTAAAATTAAACAATAAATTTATAATTGGTTTAAGTTGCTCTAATTAACGTAAAAAAAATTACGTGCTATAATACTCATTTTTAACATTCTATCAAACATCAAACTGAAAATTTGATTTTAATGATATTAATTTCCTAATGTATTTGAATATTTTACAAGAGAATACATTAAGGCTACATGTGTCATCTATATTAATAATTTTTTCTAGAATAAAAAGCTCACCAATCTATCTGTAAACTATTCTTGAATACATCTAAATTGGTTTCGCAAGAGTTTCAACTGTGGGAACAATCAATTACTTTACGAAAGTTAACACGAACAACATCATTCCTTACAATACAATAAAAGATTGGAAAAAAAAGTTACTGGGTTTTAAACTTTTAGTACAGTAAATAAGGAGAACTTCCAAGGGCACTTGCATCCCTTAAAGAGGAAATTACTACTTCAAACAAAGAGAACCAAAGGCACTAAACAAATATTAACATGATATAAATTATAGTAGTTCAAATTATATTTTATTACGATTTACTTAAAATGATTGTTAACTGAAGATAAAATATTAAACATTTCTATCTAAAGTATTATAGGGATTTTAATTTTTTTCTTAATAAAGGAGATAGATAAATGTTTTTTATTTTTTTATAGATTTTTATCATATGTTAATTTTCATAATGAAAAAATATAAAAATTATAACAAATAATGTTTAGGATAATTTATTGATAGTTGAAAACTTATTAGGGAAGAATGAGTTCAAACCATGTAGATTAAATTTCACATTAATTAAGCATATAAGAGAAAGCCCCCTAATACAATATGAAGAAATCTCATCACTTAAATTAACTTTTGAGATTTAATAAACTATACTTTTAAAAAATTCTTTTGAATATGAAATTTTCTAATTTGAAATCGCTTCAAATAGTGTGGCTAGATGAAAATCTTTTAATTTTAATTTTTAAATTGCTTTAAAACACTATGGGTAAATACGAAAATCTTGTAAATATTTATCGATATTTTTCTTTTGTTGCTCTATTATTTAAGAATTAAGTTCACTTTCTCTTTTGAAGCTTCTAGTTAACTAAACCAAAATTAATAATTTTACCAAATGAGAAAATGAACGTTCCAAATGAGTATTTGCATGCAGTACTATCTGCAAAAGTAGTCTAACGAACAGAACATTTAAAGAACTTTTGTGGCTATGGGAATGTGGGAATGGCAATTTGCATATAAAAATTCAAATCAATGTAGGAGTTTTTCTGAAATGACATATATGTCTTTGGTCGACCATCTTTCTTTTTCTATATAGTAGAAATATAAGGAGTAAAGGTAGTACAATGCATAAAGCGTTTCGTATTTATGTAAGATTGAGGGATGTGTCGCATCCAGGGGTGTAATATATACAACCAACGGTAATACAAGCATTAGTAACTATTTTCACGGCTCGAACCCGTGACCTATAAGTCACACAATATAAATAATTTTATCGTTGCTTCAAGATTTTCCTTCTGTACGTATAACTAGTGTAGTGGAAAAATACCTACGTATTCATATTCAATACTTTTTTTTTAGTTTTCGTTCAGTGTCCCGCACCCGTATTGGAACCCTACTAAATTCGGATTCGCGTCGGGTAGGGTCTCATTCGGGGGTAAAGCTCCTTACTATCCAGATCTATGGATCTCATCTCCCCAGCATCAAAGCGAGACTCCATCCAAATCTGTCACTCCTTGGGCGAGGCCTTCTGTTCTATGAACACCCCACCACTGAATGATTCACTTTCAAGTTCTCGCCTCCGACCCGGGAGAACACAGGGTCAAGCCAAGTCCTGACCCGCCTAAATAAAATTCATATCTCCTTCGTCTGGTCGAGAAGGGAGGGGAACTGGACTCTGCCTCTTCTATTACATTTACATTACATTACGGAGAAGTCCATTCTCGTCATGATCGATCCACGTCCTTACCCAGTGCTCGAACTCGAGACCTCTAGTTACCGGATGAGCAGCCACATTCACGACACGATATCCGTTGGTGGTATTCATATTCAATATTTGCTCCGAACTATATTGACTTTTCAAGGTTAAGTAATAAAATAATACTATAAAAATACTATTTAATTAATTATGTAAAAGTTTATGTGCAAATAAAATCTTATATTTATTGATTTAGTTTAAACATTAAGAGCGACACATCATACTTGAGCTATTAGATTTACATTTTATCCTTTTTATAATATTAATACTAGTATGAAATACCCGTTTTAGATTAATATTTGCTACATTTATACACTAATGAATCTAGCTTTAGTAGTAAATCTCCTTGATTTAACTTTCTCTATATATATAAAATACAAATTAAAATATTAGTTATGATTTTTATCATGATCACAAAGAAGATACAAACATCAGCTCAACACAACTCTCTCTCTCTCTACGTGGCTTTAACTTTGTTGCACCAAAAATTTAATTCAATCAAAGAAATAAATGAATAAATGGGTGAGGTGGATAAATGACGGGTGGTGAGTGGTTGTGACATGGAGAAAAAGTGTAAAGACAAAGTCCATCGGCTCATATGAATAGAGTATTTTAATATTCCGTACAACTCATCAAACCTCTCATCCTCATCCTCATTCTCATCACACCCTCCTCCACACAAAAAATAATATGCATCACTTCTTTACTACTATCCGTTTTAAGTTAGATGAGGTAAGTTAACTCGATACGGAGTATAAAAAATAAACTTAAAATTTGTAATCTTATAAAATTAAGAGATAAAAGTTTTGTGGGGCTATAAATTTGTGTGGTTATAAAAATTTCTCAATAAAAGTAAAAAAGTTAAATTATTTTCAAATTTAAAAATGTATCATTTATTTTAGAACAAATTAAAAAAAAAATACTTCATCTAATTTGACACAGATGAAGTATTTTTATTTTTTTTGTATTTCTTTTATCTACATGATCCACAACTATTGGCTTTCCCTATTACGCTCTCCTTTTTTAGTTCTTGACCTCTTATTTTAGAGGCGGTAGATATTTTAGCTGTTTTCTTTCTAAATATTATTATTTTTTGGAAAAAAGAATAAATTAACTAGTACTATTTGTTATTTAGCTGGATATTTTTTGTGTCGTTTCTTGGGGCGTGGAAGATTATCTACGGGTCCTATGAAGTTAACATGTGGGCCTTAGATTTTTTTCCCCTTCCTATAACTGTACTGTAACAACTTGTAATATTATAAATGAATTATAAATATCTAAGGTTCTAAAATAGAAAATTAATCTCCTCCATGATAAGTAAATATGTTGTTGGAAAATCTAGTTGTATGATGTTACTGAAGATTATTGCTATTACTCATTCTGTATACGGTTAAAATCGGGGCCATCTGATTTCACTATCTAATCGAGACCGGAGTGTTGCATCGAAGGTTGGCCTCGACCAAATCACAAAGCTGAGGCATCGAGTTCGAGATCGAAGTTCCTTTCGAGATCGAGATTGGCAGCTATCGAAGTCAAGAGAGACAGACACCGAGTAATATCAGAGATGATTTAATAAAGGAAGAGCGAGATATCCGTAACTGGTCGAATATTATGGCGTAAATCTCAGAACAGATCAAATCAGAAGCGGTTAGTTAGTTGATTATGTGATTTCCTACTGTAATTAGAGTTATACCACAAGTCGAATTCCTATGCTATATAAAGAGGAGTTCTAATCATTTGTAACCCATCATCCTTGACAGAGATAAAAGCAATACAACTCTTTCTTTCCTACTTACATTATTATCCATCTGTTCGTTCCATTTTTTATTGTTTATAAACTTATCAGTTTGAGTGTATCTCAACTTGAGGGCTGGAGTTTCATTTGAATTTTGGTTTGATTTATTAATCCTGTCATTTACTTTCATATTTATCAATCAGTGTTGAGTGAAATCGCATATCCACGAAACCACAATATAAGTTTAATTGTTATCCATATTTTAGGATAAACAGTTTGGCACCCACCGTGGGGCTAAGAATAATAGTGATTGTTCAATACTAATTCCAATAACACACACTATTTTACGCTTTTTCTTGTAAGTATTTTTATTTTCAGGATAAAACATGTCAAACTCACAAACAGCACCCACAAATGCTGACAATGACCTCGGATTTCATGGGGGAAACGACAATGTAGCTATTCCAGGGGTCGAGGTGCCTCAGTCTGACCTCGAGGGAGCACCAATCGCCAATCCAGTTGATGTCAGTTCGCATATCGCTTAAAATGTAAATTTGGGCACAGATCCCTAGGGGAGCGTACGCAAAGAAGTTCCAATCTGGTGGTCGAGGTACACAAAGCGGAGTGGATGGAGGAGTCAGCCTCCAAGTAATATTCGAGATGTTGCATGCTCAACAAGCCGCTATTGCATAGCTACAAAATCAGCATCGAACGCCGAGTGGGGTCGAGCCGGAAGTCGCCCGCCGAACCGAACCAGTGCAAGAAAGATCGAATGCCAATGGATCGGGGACTGACCCGCCGTAATGAAGATGCTCGAGGAGCTCACCAAACGAATTGAATCAGGAGAAAAGAAAATTGAGACAAATGATAAGAAAGTGGAAATGTACAACTCCCTGGTTGACCAGATACGAGGAGCACCGCCGATTTTAAAAGGAATGGACTCAAAGAAGTTTGTGCAGAAGTCGTTCCCCCCGAGTGCAGCTCTGAAACCCATTTTAAAGAAATTTCGTATGTCGGAAATCCCTAAGTACAATGGGACCGTCGATCCCAATGAGCATGTCACCTTCTACACATGCTCTATCAAAGGAAATGATTTGGAAGATGATGAGATCGAATCGTTCTACTGAAGAAATTTGGGAAAACTCTATCGAAGGAAGCAATGATCCGGTACCACAATCTACCGCCAAATTACATCGACTTATTCGCCGTGCTTGCCGATTCCTTCATAAAGGCACATGTTGGGGCAATAAAGGTTGCGACGAGGAAATCAGACCTTCTCAAAGTAAAACAAACGGATAACGAAATGCCTAGGGAGTTCGTGTCTCAATTCCAAATGGAACGCATGGAATTACCATCGATCACAGACGGTTGGGCTGTTCAAGCCTTTACCCAGGGGCTGAACGAGGGGAGTTCGATAGCATCACATCAACTGAAGCAGAATCTAATTGAATATTCGATAGTAACTTGGGCCGATGTATATAATCGGTACCAGTCGAAGATCAGAGTCGAGGATGACCAATTGGGAACCCCTTCCGGTTCCGTATATCCGAGTTGGCCCGTAGGCAGAAACTAGAGAGATATCAACGGGGAACCTTGATCGAATAGAGATACAACGCAGATCGCAGAAACGGCGGCCCCAGACGCAATCGCATCTAAAATGATCGAATGGGCGATCGAGGATCGAGTTCTCGGGACTCATGAGCAAAAGTGGTTTCGATAAGCATGCTGATCCTACAGAAGCACCGCAATTATCTTAGTACAACTTCAGTATCGACGCATCAGGTATTGTATCGGTGATTGGGAGAATCAAAGATACTAGATGGCCCATACCCATACAAATTGATATGTGCAAGTATCATGGCACGCATGGCCACAGAACTAAAGACTGCAGACAACTGAGGGAGGAGGTAGCCCGTCTATTCAACGAGGGCCACCTTCTAGAGCTCTTAAGCGATCGAGCCAAAAACCATTTCAGAGAAAAGGACGCCAACAGGAAAAATGAACAAGAAAAGCCGCAACATGTGATCCACATGATCGTCGATGGGGTCGATATTTCACAAGGGCCCGTGTTCAAACGCACCAAAGTATCTATTACAAGGGAAAAACGGACCTAGGATTATGTGCCAAAAGGCACTGTATCATTCATCGATGAGGAAGCATAAGGAATCTCTCAACCCCACAATGATGCTCTGGTAATTTCTATCCTTATGAATAAAATTCAGGTTAAGCATGTGTTAATTGATCTAGGGATATCGACAAATATAATTCGATCGAGAGTTGTAGAGCAACTCAGCCTGCAAGATCAAATCGCACCTGCAACTCGAGTCCTGAATGGTTCTAACATGGCCAGCGAAACAACTAAAGGTGAAGTTATTTTACCGGTGAACGTAGCTGGGACTATACAAGAAACCAAGTTCTATGTAATCGAGGGCGACATGAGGTACAACGCCCTGCTCGAAAGGCCCTGGACTCACAATATGAGGGCAGTCCCTTCGACTCTCCACCAAATGCTGAAATTCCCAACGCCGAACGGAGTGGAAACGGTATATGGGGAGCAATATGCTACAAAAGAAATGTTCATGGTCGATGAGGTAATATTGATATCGACGCTTTCGACAACAAAAGGATCGGAGGCCAAAGGAAAACAGGAGGCCAAATAGCAACCACATCCACCAGCCTCGACTCAGTCAGAAAAGCAGGAAATGGAAGAAAAGGACGACGATTACTGGATCCCTTGCTCCTTCATTATTCCCGAAGATTCCAACGCCACAAAATTGACAGTCAAAGAGATGGAACATGTTATATTGATCGAGTACCTACCCGAAAGAAAGGTATACCTGGGTATGGGGTTAACCTCCGAACTCAGAAAAAAACTCATTGAATTTCTTATTGATAATATGAATTGTTTTGCTTGGTCCCACTTAGATATGACAGGGTTCCCACTAGAGATAACAACACATCGATTGAGTCTGGACCCGAAGTTCAGACTGGTAAAACAAAGAGAAGGCCTCAGTCCAAGGTAAAACATGCATTCATCAAGGACGATGTAACCAAACTTCTCAAAATAGGATCCATTCGGGAAGTAAAATATCCAGAATTGTTAGAAAACGCAGTTGTAGTCCCTAAAAAGGGGAAAAACTCAGGATGTGCGTAGATTATAAAGATTTAAACAAAGCATGTCCCAAAGACTCTTTTGCTCTGCCGAATATTGATCACATGATCGATGCCACGACCGACCACGAGATCCTTAGTTTTCTCGACGCCTACTCCAGGTAGAATAAAATTCAAATAAACCCGGAGGATCAGGAAAAGACTTCATTCATCACTAAATATGACACATATTGTCATAACGTAATGCCTTTTGGACTAAAAAATGTTGGTGCTACTTACCAACGTCTAGTGAACAAAATGTTCTAAGAGAAAATAGGTAAATCAGTTGAGGTATATATTGACGATATGCTAGTTAAGTCTCTGCGCATAGAGGACCATTTAACACATTTGCAGGAAACCTTCAACATATGGAGAAAATACAACATGAAGCTCAACCCCGAGAAATGTGCTTTTGGGGTCAGTTCGGGCAAGTTCCTCGGCTTTATGGTGTCGAATCGAGGAATCAAAATCAACCCCGACAAAATCAAGGCGATCGAAGACATCACAGCCGTGGACATCATTAAGACCATACAAAGATTGACAGGACGAATAGCCGCCCTAGGCCGATTCATTTCGAGGTCTTCAGATTGAAGCCATCGGTTTTTCTCGCTTCTAAAAACAGAAGAACACTTTTGCTTGGAATCTGGAATGCCAACAAGCGTTGGAAGAATTAAAGTGATACCTCTCGAGTCCACCATTGCTTCATACTCCAAAAGCAGACGAACAACTCTACTTATACTTAGAAATCTCGAAAGTCGCGGTAAGTGGTGCCCTAGTTTGAGAAGAGCAAGGTACGACATTTTCCATTTGTTATGTTAGTCGAACTTTAGGTGAGGACGAGACCTGGTACCCACACTTAGAAAAATTAGCGCTTTCTCTAATAAGCGCCTCTGCGAACCGTATTTTCAGTTTCACCCAATATGTGTGGTGACCACTTATCCTCTTCGTAATATTTTGCATAAGCCCGAACAATCAGGCCGATTGGCCAAATGGGTCGTCGAAATCAGTAGGTATGATATCAAGTATCAACCTCGAACGACCATCACGTCTTAAATCTTAACAGATTTTGTGGTCGACTTCATGCCAGCCCTCATACCCGAGGTCGAAAAGGAAATTTTAATAAAATCGGGTACATCATCGTGGGTATTGACCCTTTTCACAGATGGCGCTTCGAATGTGAAAGGGTCTAGTCTAGGCATCGTTTTGAAGCCGCCTACATGCAATACAATCAGGCAATCTATTAGAACTTCTAAGTTAACTAACAATGAGGCCGATTACGAGGCCATGATTGCAGGTCTCGAACTGGCTAAAAGCTTAGGAGCGGAAGTCATCGAGGCCAAATGTGACTCCCTACTGGTGGTGAACCAAGTCAACAGAACCTTCGAGGTTCGAGAGCATCGAATGTAGAGATACTTGGATAAATTGCAAGTAACATTACATCGGTTTAAAGAATGGACCTTACAGAATCTACCTCAAGAACAAAACAGTGAGGCCGATGCCCTTGCAAATTTGGGGTCATCGGTCGAAGACGACGGAATCAGCTCGGGGACTGTCATACAAATTTCAAAATCAGTGATCAAAGAAGGCCATGTCAAAATAAAATCCACAAGACTAACCTGGGATTGGAGGAATAAATATATCGAGTATTTGAAAAATGGGAAAATCCCGTCGGACCCTAAGGAATCGAGGATTCTGCGAACGAAAGCTGCACGATTCACTTTGGCCGAAGATGGAACTTTATACAGGAGGATGTTCGATCGACCGCTGGTAGTGTGTTTGGGACCAGGAGACACCGACTACATCCTACGAGAAATACACGAGGGTACTTGTGGAAACCATTCCGGTGCCGAATCACTGGGTCATAAAATCATCAGAGCGGGATATTATTGGGCCAATATGGAAAAGGACACTAATGAATTTGTTCGAAAATGCGACAAGTGTCAAAGGCATGCGCCGATGATTCACCAATCAGGAGAGCAACTTCATTCAGTCTTGTCCCCATGGTCATTCATAAAATGGGGAATGGACATCGTCGTCCCTCTACCATTGGCCCAGGTAAAGCTAAATGCATCTTATTTATAACTAACTATTTCTCTAAATGGGTTAAAGCGCATGCCTTCGAGAAATTCAGAGAAAAAGAAGTTATAAGCTTCATCTGGGATCACATCATATGCCGATTCGGGATACCTGCCGAAATATGCGACAATGGAAAACAATTCATCGGTAGCAAGATAACAAAGTTTCTCGAAGATCAAAAATAAAAAGGATCCTATCGATGTTGTACCGTCCTAGTAGTAACGAACATGCCGAGTTAATGAACAAGACCGTCATTCAGAATCTAAAAGAAAAGGTTGAACGACGCTAAAGGAAAATGGAGAGAAGTTTTTCCCGAAGTCCTTTGGGCATATCGAACAACATCGAAATCCAGTAGGGGGCAACACCGTTCTCCTTAGTATATGGTGTCGAAGCTCTGATCCCCGTCGAAGTCGGGGAACCTAGCGCCAGGTTTCGATACACAACGGAAGAGTCAAATCACGCGGCTATGAATACGAGCGTCAAGCTACTAGATGAAAAACGGGAAGCCACCTTCGTCCATATGACCGCACAAAAGCAACGCATCGAGAGGTACTATAATCGAAGGGCCAACCTTCGCCACTTTAGATCGGGGACTTAGTTCTGAGAAAATTCACCCTCAATACTCGAGACCCAAACGAAGGAAAACTCGGCCCAAATCGGAAAGGACCGTATAAGGTCCTCGTCATCATCGGAAAGGGATCCTATAAGCTTGGCACGATGGACGGAGAACAACTTCCAAATAATTGGAACGTATCACTCCTCAAACGATATTATTGTTGAAAAATGGCATTCTCTTTTTTTCATTTACATTTTATACTAGCTTATTGCAGGTGTTCGATTGAAAGCATTGAAGTTTTCTCCAAACATGAAGTCCTTAGGTCTGAAAGCACGCGTTGCACTCTTTTTCCCTTCAACCTATTTTTATCCCAAATGGGTTTTTCCGGCAAGGTTTTTAACGAGGCAACTATTGTTCGTGCTAACTTAGAGTATCTGAGGCTTCTTTACAATCAACCTCAAATACTAAGGGGCATCCACCCTCAGATGTTATGTTTTCAAGGGAATTACTTCATGTTAGCAGGGTCTCGATAGGAAAATTCTGTAAGGGACCAAACGGTCGAATGAACCGTGTCCATGTAGATTGCTCGAACCCTAGTGGTAAACCATGTACGCATGTATGAACTATTGAAAGCATTATTTTTCCCTACCAGATAGTGCCTTAATGAAATTGTTACGTTACAAATTTCATACTTATGATTAATTGTGAAAATTGGCTCAGGGGTCGATCACAACCAAGCTTCAAACGCTCAACTTCGTACTGGGGCACTGCCGTCCAAAAATTGGCATGTTCGAATTACTAAACATCGAGACCGTAACACCTTAAAAAGGCAACCCTTGATTTTATAGGCCAAGGCCACCTTACTCGGGGACTAACACTTTGAACAGGTTCAAAGTGTAAAATAAGCCCAAGAGACAGATCCCAAGGCTACGACCAAATTAACGCGCTTCATAGACGTCTGAATTCCGCAATAAAAATAAGTCTTTGAATTATTTTATAAAGCAGTTAAAAAGGCTATCCTAGACAAAATAACCAAAGGGCTTCGATAATGTCAGTCCTCGAAAAACCTTAAGAGGTATCGAACTCTTCGAACATTCAAATAATTTAGTAGAAACTTGTGCTAAGGCACAAAAAAGCAAAAGGGTTTCGATAACATTAGATCCTGGAAAAACCCAACGGGTACAGACTTACTTTGTGCTAAGGCATAAAAAATTCCTATATGTTTAAATTTTTTAAGTCGAAAAGGGAAAATCCATTCTTCTGAGGCCATATCGGCCCGATTCAAGAGCCTAAGGGCCATTATATTTTTTGAGTTCGAGATTTCATCCTCGCTCAACTAAAATCTAAGGGTTTTACTACTTCGAGTTCGAGCAATTGCTCACTCGACTACAAAGGCTATATTAGTTTGGCTTCGGCTAAGTTGCCTAAGATTCGAAGTCAGAAACATATTTTTCACAAGGCATGAAGTATATCAAAAAATTTTACAAGGCACAAAGCAAATCGAAATTTTCACAAGTCAAAAATTTGAGACAAAATTCAAAAAGAAAATGTTTTATATATGCATGAAGGTATTTACAAAAGACCAACCAGGGTCCTACATAGAAAGAAAGAAAAAATACAAAGACCCTAGCTATTCTTGGGGGCAGCTCCTTCCGCGAGAGCAGTTTCTTCCTCGGCCCCCTCATCGTTCTCGGTCCCACTCTTGCTGCCGTCATCATCATCATTATCGTCTTAACCGTCGGAAGAGGCCAATAGTCTAGCATCGGCTTCATGCTCTTTAGCCTTCGTTATCTCTTCGGTAAGATTGAAGCCTCGTGCGTGGATCTCTTCGAGGGTCTCCCTCCGAGATTGGCATTTTACAAGCTCGACAATCTAATGTGCTCGTGTTTGAGCATCATCGATAGCCTCCCTCACTTGAGCTTGAGCATCTTCGACATCAACCCGATAAATGGGAACCATCTTATCAGCCTCGGCCTTTGATTTTTCGGCCTCAGCTTGAGCCTTTGCAAGTTCAGAAGCCAACTGAGCCTCGATCTCTTCAATCTTCTTTTCCTGAGCCGAGCACTTTTCCTTCATATTTTGAAGTTGGGCTTCGACTGACGACAACTAGGCCAGGGTAGTCTCTTTCTCAGCCGCTAGGCAGTCCATGCCTTCATTCCACGCCCTAGGACTTTGCCTTCACTTGGTCGACCTCCTCTTAGAATAACTAAATCCTCTCGATCTTTTGCTGCAGCTGTGATATTGAAATGTTAACCTCCGTTCCCAAATCAAGACCCTGATTTTTCAAGAGTATCATTACCTGTTTGGTCAGCTCGGTCTGCTCCTTATGAGCTTTAGCCAATTCAGCTCGGAGGTCCTTAATCTCCTCGTCCTTTTGCCCGCATTGAAGCTTGAGGGCATTCCTCTCTTCAGAAAGCCTTTGCAGATCGGCCTCGCACTGGCTCAATTAAGCCCAGGACTTAGAGAAAGCCTATATAGAAAGGGAAATGAGTTAGACACAAAAAAAAAGAAATGCTACATCAACAAAAGAACTTAAACTTACTCGGTTCTGGAGACTTTGGGCCTCTTCGAAGAGGTTGGATGTGTCATTGAGATCGGAGATATCCTCGACCCCGGCAAAGCAATCCCGAAAGGGATCCTCCTCACCGAGGACTCTGGCCATTTCGGGAGTCCTCAAAGCTTGAGCATCCCGTATAGCCTCTTCGGAATAGGCAGGAAGGGATGGAAAATGACCTGCTGTCATTACCCCTAATCGAGCTCTTTTTCTTCTTGGGCTTAAGGTACTCGGAGGTCGAGACCCTTTTTCTTTTATTGTCCTTCGCCGGTTTTGGAGCCAGAGCCAAGCCTCTTCCTCACTAGATGGAGGCCTCAGGGTTGCATCCTTCCTCAGGCCTGCACACAAGGGAATTAAGTAAGTACGAAGGGATATTACCAATTAATCAGATATGTAAAAGAGGAAGCTTACCATGGTTCTTTTCTTCCTATCGGCCTTTTGCCAAATCGCGCCAACATTGCTCAGTATAAGTAGAAGTCGAGGTCAGTTTTTGGACCCAACTCTCTAGGTCGGGGATCGCTCGAGGCATCCAAACAACCGCTGCATGACGAAAGAAGACATTAATAAAATTGAGGAACAAAATAAAACATGGAAATTAACAAGTTAAGCAATACTTATGCTTCGGGTTTCATTTCTCAGGAAATGGCATTTTCTCCGCCGGGATGAGATCGGAGGTCCTCACTCGCACAAATCTACCCATCCAGACTCGATCTTTGTCCTCGTCGATGCTCGAGAACAATACCTTGGTTTCCCGATGTTGCAGCTTGATCAACCCTCGAAAGATACGATGGTTGTATAACCTGATGAGGTGATCGAGGGTGAATGGCATCCCCTAGGATTTGCTCGTGAAGAATCAGAGCATGATGACTATGCGCCAAAAGGAAGGGTGTATTTGGTCTAAGGTCACCTGGTATTGACGGAAAAAACCAATGATGACAGGGTTGAGAGGGCTCAACGTGAAAGGGTAAGTGTAAACACTTAGATACCCCCCCCCCCCCCCCCNGGGTAGTGATGCTCTCTTCAGGGGATGGGATCTTTACCACTTTGTTCCCCCAGTTGCAATCTCTCTTGATCTGCTCGAGACACCCCACGGTTATCAAGCAAATGTATCTCGACACGTGGTCACACTGACCAGGAACCGATGGAGGTTTCTCCGTCTTGAAATCTGATTTAAGGAGACACGGGCCGGGAACACACTCCTCAGGGAGCGGATCCACCGGCGTTTTGTCGCCGGCTGACCGTGAAAAAGAAGAAGAAGCTTTTTATTTTTGAGGATCTGCTTTGGATGTTTTCGCTATTTTTATAAGTTGAAAAAAGAAGAAGATAGTGAGATTTGGTGTTTGGAGACTGGCAGTGAAACTTGAAGATTAATGGAAGAGAAGAATTTGAGAGAGGTAAAAGCTTAGAAAATTGGGTGAAGGTGAAGTTTGATTCAATGAGGAGAAGACCTATTCATAGATTTACGATAACGGTTCAACATCACTAGTGGCCAACCGCCAACTGACGCTCATTAATGGTTTGGGGAACTGTACCGACGGAACGTTTCGATCACTTCCATCGCTTACGTCACGGGGATGACATCATAATTTATCGAGGCCGAAAAGAATCGAAGGCCCAGTTCGTTTCTTGTCACTACACTCCAAGAAACGAGGGGACTATCTGTATACGGTTGAAATCGGGGCCATCCGATTTCACTACCTAATCGAGTCCGGAGTGTTGCATCAAAGGTTGGCCTCAACCAAATCACAAAGCTGAGGCATCGAGTTTGAGATCGAAGTTCCTTTCGAGATCGAGGTTGGCAGTTATCGAAGTCAAGAAAGACAGACACCGAGTAACATCATAGATGACTTAATAACTGAAGAGCGAGATATCTGTAACTGGTCGAAGATCATGGTGTAAATCTCGGAACGAATCAAATCAGAAGCGGTTAATTAGTTGCTTATGTGATTTTCTACTGTAGTTAGAGTTATATTATAAGTAGAATTTTTCTGCTATATAAAGAGGAGTTCTTATCATTTGTAACCCATCATCGTTGATAGAGATAAAAGCAGTACAACTCTTTCTTTCCTACTTACATTATTATCCATCAGTTCGTTTCATTTTCTATTGCTCTTGCATTTATTAGTTCGAGTGTATCTCAACTCGAGGGCTGGAGTTTCATTTGAATTTTGGTTTGATTTATTTATAATTTAATTCTGTCATTTACTTTCATATTTATCAATCAGTGTTGAATAAAATCACATATCCTTAAAACTACAATATACGTTTAATTGTTATCCAAATTTTAGGGTAAAAACATTCTTATAAGTATAAAATAAAAAGTTTGTATGTCTTATTTATACATACATACAAAGAAAACTTATAATTATTTTATATTAAGTTTTGTTCGTCAAATAGAAATAGGTAAATCAAACTACCTTACATCTTAATTATGCAAGTTTTGTAATCTTCAATTAACACAATCAAATGCTGCTAGAAAATTAGTTTTACCAGTTTTGCTACCTTAATCAAGAATTCATTAGGATAAGAAGGATTGTGTTTTCATGAGTTTATTGACAGACACTTTACAAACACTAGGGATAACATTGATATCTAAGGATGATAGATACCCTCACTTTTGTACTACTGTACCAAAATTTTCCATTGCAAAAGAATATTTATGAGGTAATTTAATAAATGCTTCCCAATAAAAAGAAATCCAAAAAGTATCTCAGAAAAAAATGAAGGAGCCAAAAAGTGGACAAGTGAGGAAGGTGTCAAAACAAGGCCCCACATAGGAACATATAAAAAATGCTCAGCCACAAACAAATTGAAACGTGGAATACGCGAAAAAGCGAGTGCCTTTTCCAACTGGCAACTCGCGAGTAACTTCTGTGAAACTCGAAACATAGAATTAAATTTCTTCTTCTTTTTAAATAAAAATAAAATCTTAAAGGATTTCGAAAATTCAAAGAAAAAGAAAAAGAAGTAGAGCCACGTGTCGGGGGTGTCTTTGAACGTGAGCCACAAGATTCCATTAAACTCTCGAGCTTTCTAAAACACAAATGGGAATTCCATTTATACCCTCTGATGTGGCACCCCTCCCTCCTCCCTTTTCTTCTCTTTCTTCTCTCTTTTAACCCAAAAAGATTTGTTTCAATCTTTGCCTTTGTTGCTTCTCCTTCTTCTTCCTCTTCATCTTTACATTCTCAGTATACCTCTGTTCAGTAAAACTGTAATTCATTTGTGTTGTTTTCTGGGAAAGTTTCTATTTCTTGTGTCAGCTCACTCTGTTTTTTAGACTACCAGCTTTTGAGATTGAAACTTTGAGGTGTTATTGGTTAAAAGAATCATTTTTTTTCACTTCCTATGTTGTTTATAAGTAGACCCTTTTGTTAAAGTGTCCAACTTTATTCATTTTTAAAGGTGTTCTTTGCTATTGGTGAGACCAATATTTCTCTGAATTTGAAGCAATATTTATTAGTAGTAGAATTTTCTGGTTCTTGGGTTTTCTCTGAGTTTATGTTTGAATCAAGGATTTTGATTCTTGGCCTTGGTGAAAAGGGTAATTGGTTTGATCTTCAATGGGGAAAGTTAATGCCTCGTAGTGGTGACTTTGGTGTGTGTTAACAGAGCTAGAGCCTGGAGATGTATTGGATGACTTTTTGTGAATCAGTGAGAGTGACTATTGATATTTTTGGGATCTGAAACTGAAGAGAATTGATTGGCTAAACAGTAAAAAGTGGGGTTCTTTTTCTTTATATATTCCTATTTCGGGAAAGTGTGAGGATAGATTTTCCCAGGATATTTTGGTGCTTAGAGATTTTAACAGTTGGTGGTGATTTTGGCTGTGGAGGAGTTTTAGCATCTTCAGATAAAATTGATGGCATCTGCAGAAATGGCTGATCAGGTGTGACAATTTTTTTCTTGTTATATTAATTTTCAGATGATTTAGTTTTCTTAATATATTGTCTTGCTATCAGTACTTCTTTCATATTCTTTATTGCTATCTTCTATTTAGTTTTCTGAATATATTGTCTTGCTATTACTTGCTATCCGTGTCCCTTTCCCTCTTTTTAGCCGATGGTCTATCGGAAACGGTCTCTCCGCCATTCCAGGGTAGGGGTAAGGCTGCGTACATTCTAACCCTCCCAGACCCCACTTGTGGATTACATTGGGTTGCTGTTGTTGTTGAAAGATTTTGAATTTTCTAATAGATGAAGAGTTGGTGTTGGTGAAATTTTGATAGTTGAATGTTTTGGAGAAGAGTTAATATTAGCGAGATGAATTAGATTAGGTAGTATAAAACATTTTTAATTCAGAGATGTCCTCGGTGGAATATGTTGCCGTTGCTTTATTTCTTTTGTTGGGTGGGGGGTTGAACTGCAATTTGTTTTAACTGTAGTGCCTAACTAATCTATAGTGGATGAACTATGTTTTTGATACCAAAGTTGTGTACCGGCTTAAGAATGTTAGTCCAGGAGTATAATAATATGCATTGTGTTTCCGCCAGTTTAGACTGATCAACGGCAAGCTTGACATTGATGTTGATTGTGGAAATGAAAAATAGGAGAAGAAATTTTCAGGTTTAATAGTTGTTACTTGTTATTCTGTTGTTCATGTGTTTGTATTAAAAGAATTTAAGCTAGTGGCTATATGCTTACAAAGACTTCGTACACAATTTTGCTAGGAGATAATGTATTGAGACTGTTAAACATCAGGATGGGAGGGAAGATTGTCAGTTCTATATGTTAGTTTCAATATTTAGCCGTATACAAATGTTTCATTTTTTTGCTGCTGATGAATGGATCGTTCATTTGCTAGACAACGCTGAATGTTCTTATTTTGTCCTGTTCTTCTGCATTCAACTTATAATACACCTTGAGTGTAAGCAAATACACTGCAACATGTGATGTAATTTGACTTTAAACTTGGCATGCTTGGGAACATAGCTAGTAGACATGGTCCTCTTTAAATATCAATGGATTGAAGTATTTGGAGTTCTTTTTGGAGAAGCTTCATCTTTCTCTCTTCGTCATTTTAGGACCAAAGTGGAGAAAGCGGGGTGGACTCGATCCGTTCCAGCAGGAACGGGATTTCATCAGGTGTGGGAGAATCATCAACAAGGAGCATCCAGTTGAAAGAGCAGGTTGCTTCTGCAGATGAATTTGCTCCCAAGGTTTATTGTTTTCCACATTCTCTGTGTCAACTACTTTTTCCATACAAAGCTCATATCTGTGTCTTGTCAATCGTTCTTTTTGGCTTAAAATAGGCCAGGAAACCATACACCATCTCAAAGCAAAGGGAACGGTGGACGGAAGAAGAGCACAAAAAGTTCCTTGAGGCTATAAAGCTGTATGGTAGGGCATGGAGGCGTATAGAAGGTAGAAACAGAAAAGATTAATGGCTTGCTAGAGGCATCTTTTGGTTGTCACTCATCGCATATTTACAATGGTCTTGATTAATTTTCAGAGCATGTGGCCACAAAAACTGCAGTACAGATAAGGAGCCATGCTCAGAAGTTTTTCTCCAAGGTTTACTGCTCTTATATACCCCCATTATATCTATATGCCGCCTTTTGATGTAAGTCATATTTTTTTATGGCTCTAAGGCGTGTAGTCATCGTTTAGGGTTAATTTGTTATGTGAATGCGTTTGTTGATTTCCAATGTGTTTATGGTGGTCAGGTTGTTCGTGAATCTAATAGTGGTGATGCAAGCTCTGTGAAACCCATAGAGATCCCTCCTCCTCGACCTAAAAGAAAACCAATGCACCCTTATCCACGTAAATTGGCTACTCCAGTTAAAAGTGGAGCCCTAGTCCCTGAGAAATCGACGAGGTCGATCTCACCTAATATGTCTATGTCTGAACAAGAGAACCAATCTCCTACTTCTGTGTTGTCTGCACATGGTTCGGATGCACTTGGCACGGTGGATTCAACTAAGTGCAGTGGTAGCGCATCACCTGTTTCATCAGCTGGTGGTGGAAATTCTGATGGTTTTATACTTTCGGAACCGCCCAATTTCATCCTACAAGATAGCTCTACGCCTGCCCAAGCAAATGCTAGTACAAATCCAGAAATCCAAGCTTGTGTGGTACAACTGCCTTTGCTGCTGCTTCTTTTTTGTTTCCATGGTGCTGCTAAAAAAAATTTCATTTGAAATCACTGCTTATAATTCTCCTGTTTGATTCGTATTTCAGAAACTAGAGTTGCTTCCGCAAGAAGTTAATTTTGTTAAAGAAGGTTCAGCTGAGACGTCTTCTACTCCATGTCTGAAGCTATTTGGTAAAACTGTGCTAGTTACTGAATCTCTGAGACCCTGTCCAACTTCTGGCACGTGCAAAATAGAGACAGACGTGAATGATGAAGCAGCATTGCCAACAACGTCTTGGAACTTAATGCCAATGAAATTTACTGCTTCTGATTCAGATTGTGTGTCAAGTACCTTAACTATGGGAACCCCACCACCATTTTATTACTTGCCATCACAAAATGAAAACCAATGGCCTACTGGATGTGCTACTGCCACTCTTTTGCCATGGAGATCATCATGTGCATCTGTTTCATTTCCTTGCATTCAAGTTCTTAACCCAATTCCAATAAAGGGGCGTCCACTCTTCAATGACAACGATCTGGAAGATAAACAAAATCAGAAAGAAGGATCTTCCACTGGCTCTAACACTGAACCAGTAAGTGCGGAAATGAGTGGAGATAAAAATATGGATGTCGAAGCTCAGAGTAGCCAACATCCACTAGAGAAGACGAGGAAAGAATTAACCTCTAGACCTAGCGAAACCTCTAGCTTGGTGCGAAGAGCAAGTTCCACCAAGCGCATTAAGGGCTTTGTTCCTTACAAGAGATGCTTAGCAGAAAGGGGCACCAATTCCTCAAGGCTAAGCGGTGAGGAAAGAGAAGAGCAGCGAACCCGCCTTTGCTTGTAGCTGGTTTCCTTCTGTTGTTTGCTTTGTCTCGTGAGCGTAGATTTTCCAGTAACCTGTTGAGCATCTGATTTAGGTTCTGCAAAGAACTAGAATTGCAGTTGCGGATCCCGCGACTCGATCAGCTTCAGTCCAACTGTTTGGATGGAAGGGGCTATCAAGGACCTGATTGAGATGACACTTCTTTTGGCTTGGAGAGGAGTCTGATGTACTTGCCAATACTCACAGAATGCTTAAGAACTGGCCAGCAAACAAAGGGATCTGATACCCGAATTCTTAAAAAGAAAGAAAGCCTGGTATGAATATTCATTCTGCTAGAGGCTAGAGCAAAGGCTTGAGTCAAGGAAGCTGCAAAGGTTGAACCTTACTAATTTTAAAGAGTCATATTCAATCAGCCCCGAAATAAATGTCTGGACTAAGTGAAGCAACACAGAATGTAGCTATTCCTTGGTAGCTTTTGCAGAAGCTGACAATCATATCTCTGGTCCGCCCTAATCTTTCCCCTCAATTGTTCAAATGTGTTCGTTCTCATGAACTTGAATATTGTAACTTCATGCTCTTGTAGAATTACCCATTTCCTAGTTGCCGATGCGTCTCATGTATGAGTTTTGCCTGTGGCATTCACTCAACACATACAGTTTCTATATCTATTGAAACCGTGAATTGCTAGCGTTCAGCTTCAAGTTTGCTGTGTACGAGTTTGTTTTCACTTTGGGTACCAGATCAAGTTCAATTTTGCACGCTTTGACTTGAATATTTATGCAATGATTGGTATAAAATCAGTTCGCTCAAATCTGATTTAGGTTCTACATGAAAAGTCGTAGAAGAATATCAGGCATCCTAATTTTGCCATCAATCGTTCAAATCTGTACTCTTGTGAATTTAATCTTGTAACTATTATTCTTATTGATTGGTACGGTTTTGGTCTGTATCATTCATTCTGTTGAAAGGAGAAGGGATGGTAGGTTAGAGAGAGAACCGAGTCGGTTAAGAGAGATGAAAAAGAAGAATTTATGTATATCCACAATCTTAATTAGAATGAGTGACATTGGCATTAAGCCTATTTATACAACTCTTTAACCAACACCTGTTACAGCTATCAATATTTCTACACTCCCCCTCAAGTTGGGTGATGGAATACATTGATCATCCCTAACTTGCATACCAATTCACTGTGCAGTTGTTTTCCCAAGGCCTTAGTTAGGATATCTGCAACTTGTTCTTTACTGATAACATGTGCTGTCTTGATCAATCCTTGCTGCAGTTTTTCTCGAATGAAGTGGTAATCTATCTCTATATGCTTTGTACGCTCATGGTACATGAGATTTGATGCTATTTGAAGAGCAGCCTTATTGTCACACAATAATTCCATTGGTAGATCAATTTCCATTCCCTGTTCTTGCAATAATCCATGCAACCAAACTAACTCTGCTACTGTGGTTGCCATACTCCTATACTCAGTCTCAGCTGAGCTTCTTGACATTGTACTTTACTTTTTTGACTTCCAGGAAATCAGTGACTCACCCAGCTTTATGCAGAAACCAGTAACAGATTTTCTAGACACCATACAAGATGCCCAATCAGCATCACAGAAGGCATTGATCTTTGTGGACTTGTTGCTGCTCGTCAAAAGTCCTAAGCCTGGCTGGTTTTTTATATATTTAACCACCCTTAATGTTGCCTCATAGTGTGACTCTTTTGGAGCATGCATAAACTGACTCAAAGTTTGAACTGCAAAGGAAATGCCTGGCCGTGTGATTGCCAGATATAGCAGTCTTCCCATCAATCTCTGATAAGGTCTTTTGTCTTTCATTTCCTTATCATTGTCAAGTTCAAACAACTTGTCATATTCCAGACTAGTGAGCTTTTGGTTTTGCTCCAAAGGGGTTATAGCAGGCCTTCCTTCCCCTAAGCCACATTCTGATATCAATTCTAGAGCATATCTTCTTTGGTTCATGAGTATGCCTTTGGATGACCTGGCAAACTCTATTCCTAAGAAGTACTTCAATTCACCCAAGTCTTTCATTTTGAAATTGTTATTGAGTATGGGTTTGGCCTCTTCTATCCGCTTGATGTCACTCCCAGTAATAAGCAAATCATCAACATACACCAATACGATGACAATATGTGTATCCTGCCTCTTAGTAAACAGGGAATAGTCTAATTTGCTTTGAGTGAAGCCTGAGTTAAATAAGGGTTGTGGTAAGCTTCAAGTTCCATTGCCTACTTGCTTGTTTGAGGCCATATAATGATTTGAGGAGCCGACAAACCTTATTCTCCCCCTGGCTACCAATTCCCTGTGGCAAAGACATGTAGACCTCCTCAAACAAGTCACCTTAAAGGAAAGCATTGTAGACATCCATCTGATAAAGTGGCCAATTATGCTGGGCAGTCAAAGACACAACACATCTAACAGTCACCATTTTCACTACAGGAGAGAATGTGTCATGGTAATCAGACCTTCCTGTTGAGTAAAACTCTTGGCCACCAGTCTTGTTTTATATCTTTCAACACTGCCATCTGCCTTATACTTCACCTTATACACCCACTTACAACCAATATGTATTTTTCATGTAGGCAAATCCACCACTTCCCATGTATGCTTGTCAGTGAGGGCCTCAATCTCAAGTTTCATAGCCTGAATCCAATTGCTGTCTTTGGCAGCTTGTTTAAAGGAAGCAGGTTCAGTGACAGAAGAGAAGGCAGGTAAGCTTGATATATAGGAGAAAGAGAGGCATAGGAAAGTGAAACAGTGATTGGGTAAGGAGTAACAGAAGAATGTACAAAATCTTTGAGCCATATAGGAGGTTTGGATGTCCTAATGGACTTCCTCAAAGGTGGTATTAAGACAGGACGTGAATTGGGATTGGAAGTAGATGGTAGATGAGGAGATGTAGGTGTTGAGTTGAAGGTAGTTGATTGAGGAATAGGAGAATACTGAGATGGTAAGGTGTCAGTGATACTTTGTTCAGGAGGTTGAGAGACTGGACAACTTGGAAAAGAGTCATATGTAAATGATGGAGTAGGAAAGAGAGACTTATATGGTTCAAGAAAGGTAGACTTGGGAAATTTGAAAGGGAACACTGATTCTCTAAAGGATACATCTCTACTAACAAAGAAGGACCCAGTGGCAATGTTGTATAACTTGTAGCCCTTTTGAGTATCTGAATATCCCATGAACACAACTGGAATTACCTTGGAGGAGAATTTGTCAGTAAAATTAGGTTTGGTTGCGTAGCACAAGCAACCGAATACTTTAAGATGTTGAAAGGAAGGAGGCTTGTCATGGAAAACCTCATAAGGAGATTTGCCAGAAAGGACTGAAGAAGGCAGTACATTTATTAGGAGCACAACAGTAAGAATGCATTCACCCAAAATTTCAGAGGTACATAAGCTTGGAACCTAAGTTCCCTTGCCATTTCAAGCAAGTGCTTGTGTTTCCTTTCAGCTACTCCATTCTGTTGAGGAGTATGAACACATGAACTTTGATGCACTATTCCAAGGGAATTAAAAAGAGTAGTACATGAATTGAAAAATTCAAGTCCATTGTCTGATCTAATGGTCTTGACAGAAGCATTAAACTGAGTTCTAATTAAAGCAAGGAAATTTCTGAGTAAAACAATGACATCATTTTTCATTCTCATCAAATAAACCCAAGTCATTCTAGAATGATCATCAGCAATAGTAAGGAAATATCTATAACCATTGTAAGTACGTTGTCTATATGGACCCCACACATCCATGTGTACAAGCTCAAAAGGAGAAATATTTTTAGAAGTACTAACATGAAATGGAAACCTAGTTTGTCTTGCCAAAAGACAAATTGTACAATACAAAGGCTCTTTATTGGAAAAATGACACTGTAGAACAGCAACTGGTGCATGACCAAATCTCTGGTGCCATACTGAACTGGATGAATGTGAGCAGAAGAGAGGCAATGTTATGAAGACTCAGGAAGGGCTGAAGTACTGTGAGCAAGGGCTTTGACAGGTGATAGCTTCTTGGTAGGTTGAAGTAAGTACAAACCATCCTTCTCCTTACCAATCCCTTCACCTTTCCAATGTAGGGGTCTTGGAATATACAAAAGTCAGGGAAAAAACCAACACAACATTGTAGTTGTTTGGTCAATTTTGAAATGGATAGAAGATTATATTTGAAAAGGGATACATAGAGAACATTTGTTAGCTCATCATTAAACAATGAAACTGATCCAACATGAATAACATAAGTCACTTGACCATTTGGTAAATGAACTTTACTAGCATTAGGTGTAATTAACTCAGGATTTAGCAGCATATTCAGGCTAGAGACCATATGATTTGTTGCCCCTGTATCAATCACCCATGGAGTGGAATCAGTGCCATCAGGTAAACTAACATTAGAGCAAGTAGGTATACCTGCCATATTAGCAACTGCTTCATGTGAAGGTATTGGCTTGTTGATCAACTGCAGAATTTGTTGATACTATTCAGGAGTGAATGTAGGCAATGTCATGTACTGAGCAAATGGCTGAGCAGTAATGTTGGATCCTGATGCATCTAGATGACCCAAGTAATTTGCACTATTGACTGAAGGTCCTTTTATTATTATTTCCAAACTGTTGTGCCCTCTCAAAAACTTTCTTCCTGTTAACCTTAAAATTGTGTGGATACCCCACTAGTTTGTAGCAATTCTCCCTTTTGTTCCCTTTCATATTGCAATAATCACAGTACAACTCATTTTGCTTCTTAAACCTGTTGTTCTGCATAGCAGAAAGAGTTGTAGGATCATTCAAATCTAGATTTTGCAATGGCTGAGTACACTGTTTTATCATATTCTTATTATATGCTTGATTTAGTGATGGACTCAGAACTATCATCAAGATCTGACTACGTGACTGTGCATAAGTCTCATTTAAGCCTATCAAAATTGCATTAACTTCTATTGTTCTATATGATATGCATAATTTTTATCACTTCCATGCATTGGAACCAATGACATGTATTCATCCCAAACATTACGCAGCTTAGAGAAATATTCAGATATAGTAGAGGTCCCCTGTGTCATTGTGTAAATCTTCCTATGCAATTGGTAGATTCGTGTGACATTTCTCTTATCAAAACGGTCTTTTAAGTCCATCCAAATTTTATGAGCATTAGATGAATACAACAATCCATTTACTAGTTCCCTTGATACTGAATTAGTGATCCATGACAAAACAAAGGCATTGCACCTTTCCCATTCATGAACTAGGTCTCCTCTATAATGTTCCTTTCGACAACTACCATAAATGAACCCTAGTTTATTTTTAGCTAACAGTGTGACCTTCATAGAATGCTCCATGAAATATAGTTTTCTATTACAGTTAACTGCTGAGGGATTAGAATGCAACCTGGAGTGTCAGATGGATGGAGATAGAGAGGATTCCTTGGATGAATGTCTGTGAATCGTTCGATCGGATCTCCAGCTGTAGGGATTGGATCTTCAGCGTCGATCGACATTTGTGCAGAATTATTAGTAATGTGGTAATTCAATTTGCAATTATTATAAGTCCTTAGTTGAGTTGTACCTTTGTAAAAGTTCTTTACTTGTACTTCCTACTTAGCTTAGTTAGAAGTGTTGTGTAGGAAACTCTTTGTAAATCATAAACCCTTGTGTTTGTGTCTTGGCTAGAGTTAGTCGAGTTGTATAGTCTTTGTACTAGAGTTATTACAAAGTGGCTTGCAATATGATTGTTATAAGTTAGTGATGGATTAAGAAGTTAATTCCTAGGTTATAGTAGGTTGTAATCTAAAAGCTTGCTCAGTAGTGAAGTTGAAATCCTACAAGAGTAGGTCGTGGTTTTTAATCCCGTGAGCTGAAAATTTTCCACATAACAAACTCTCAGTGTCATTTACTTACTGCAGTGTGTATGTATTCTGTGGAAATTTATAAAGAACCTGATTCTCTGTATGATTTGATGGACCCTCAAATTTTATCAGTTATGTTTGTCTTTTTATTTTTCTTTCTTGACTGTGAAACATGCTACACGTTCTAAATTTTTGTTCACTATTTGAATTAGTTATTTTTCATAATTTTAAAAATATATGTGACTATGAGATATAAAAGTTAATAAAGTGGTTTACTTGAACTAGCGTCCAGCAATAGTGACGCATCAATTTTATTCGGGCAACCACTGAACACTACGGATCACTTAGTATTAGGGCTCCGCATAATTTGGTAAATACCGAATTATCATATCAAAATCGAAAATATGGTATTTGGTATTCAATATTTTGGTATTCAGTGGTATTTGGTTTAAGTTTTAAAAATAATTTGGTATTAAGTGTGATATTTGGTATTTGGAAATAAAATACCGAAATATATATTATATTACACAATACACATATTATTAATTACAACATAAATAGAAAAAATCTAAAATTTTATTTTTCTTTATTTTATAAGTTCATCAATTTACCCTGAGCAAGTAACAAGACATTTCTAATGACCAAATTTATTTCTTTAATTATAATTTTCTCTCTGGGTTGTTATTTGCTGATTTTGTACAAAACTTTTGTCAACAAATGCTTTTAGTTTTGTACTTTTGAGTGCTTTAATTAAGAATATTACACTTTATGACTCTACGCGCTAGTTAGTATTTATACCGAATAAGCCAAAGTTACCGTACCGAATAAGCCGAAACCAAAAGGAGAAAAATCGAACCACACCGAATTTAATTAGGTACAATATTAATATAGCATTTTAAGAAATCGAATATCAAAAATACCAAATCAAAATATATAAATACCGTACTGTACCGACCAACGAACACCCAACTAAACATCAACAATCTCCTTGTTCGAGTCCCCGAACAAAGGTGAAACCAACCGCAACATCCTTTTAATTTTGTAATATCGTTTCACTGCTCTTTTCCCCTTTTATAAGTTCCTTGTTATTTCAAGAGTTACAATTTATTACATGTTGGAAGTGTTTTATCTTTTTAGTAGGCTTATTAAGTAGTAATTAAATTAATGGAGAAGGGTCTGATCTGTTCCTTTACTATCATTAATAGTTTAAAAAAATCCTCCGTTATACTATTAGGATATCGCAACCACTAACATTATACTATTATACGTATATGCTTTTATTTTAACGGAAGGGCTACGTGGCAGACTTAAAACTATCCGGGTAATTTATTACCGGTCCGACCCAACCCATTATCCAACCCGACCCTAACCCTTCTCTAAAACATGGTCTATCACCGATATTCTTGGACGGCTGCTTCAACCCAAACCCAAAATGTCTTCAATCAAACTCCATTTCTAAAAAACATATTTTTAGCTTTTGAAATCAAGAAGAAGAAACATATTTTTTTTCGGATTTGAGAACAAAACGAAATTAAAAGGAACTCAAATTTTGATACGATTTGGGACTACTGAACTAATTAAGTGAACTTTTTGCAGACATATTCCCTTTATTAAATTGTATCAAAAGCTCTTTCTTCTCGTTATCTTTTTCAAGTGTTGCTTTACTTGTTGTGAAGAATTGACTAGCTTTTAACCTAAACTATTCGAATAGATAGCTGCTAATCATATATTTATGAAAGAAATTATAGTTAGCATTAAAGGGAACATATTAAAGCTATTGCGTATATATATATATATATATATAAAAATAATTTGTTCATTTCTTTCTCTTAACCTATATCTTAACAACTATCTAAGACAGACAGAGAATGAATTAGCTCAAGCCAAGGGTTTTCCATCCCAACAAAAAATGGATGAGATGGGTATACATTCCCCTCTGAATGTTAAGAAATCTACTGTATCAGATAGAGATACAGCTAGTCTGGACAAAGTCCAGAATAAAAGGATTCATGACTCGACAAAGTCCAGAATAAAAAATAAAAAAAATAAAAAACTAGTAGCGGGGAAAAAGATATAACTGAAGAGAG
This sequence comes from Nicotiana knightiana, assembly GCA_005239525.1. Classification (NCBI taxonomy): domain Eukaryota; kingdom Viridiplantae; phylum Streptophyta; class Magnoliopsida; order Solanales; family Solanaceae; genus Nicotiana; species Nicotiana knightiana. The sequence continues at coordinate 34,834 of ML410147.1, forward strand.
GAAAATAAAAGAAGAAGTAATAACGGGGGGAAACGTGAAAGGAGAGGAATAAGGGAGAAACAAGTTCGTCGTATGATTATTATAGGAACGTGCAAGCTTCTATATATATATAAGAAATAATAAGTCTAAGCATATTATAGTTCATGAATAAACCATTAGTACAAATAAGAAAAGAATTAGACCAATTATACGAATTATATAGATATCAACATACTAATAAGACCAATAAAGAAAGATTATCCTGACTCATAGATAAGATATCAGCCATAGAATATAGTTGGATAATATTATTAAAACAAAAGAGATAAGATACTAAATATATGAAAAGAACTTGGTACGCTAGATATATAGGTATTACTTTTACAAATATTCATAAAGAAGAATTAAAAATACTTAGTAACGAAAAGAAATATAGCTGGCTTATTAGACTTAAAACATTTGTAGAACAATACGAGGAATACTATCAAGTAGATAATATATTAAATAGACTTCATTGGAAAATAACAGCTGTAGCAAGCGATATATTAGAAAGCAAGAGAATAATAGAATATTATAAAAAGAGTTTCAAATACAATGCACCTTTAGGATAAGACTAGAATTTTGGGCCAAAATTTTTTATGAAACAACATATTTTTGC
>ML410150.1:0-158533 GCA_005239525.1 Nicotiana knightiana
TATATGGCTTTCCCAAGCATAACATAGATAGTTCATAGAACCTAATCAATGGCCAATCAATTACGAAATTAAATATAGAATTGAAGAAACAACCATGTGTTAAGTAAACTATATTCAAAGTCAAATTAATGTCGAATAACAATATTCATGGCTAAACCACAACCCCAGAACAATGGGTGTTTAGCCACTCATGCTTTGATCAAACAATTGCATTAATGTGCATAAACTGCAAATACTTGAATAATATTGAAGAAAACTGATGATTCCCTCTACTTCAATGGATCCGNTCTGGGTAACTCCAGGCAACCGCAGGCGTTATGGCTCTAACGCCTGGGTAACGCTAGGCCACCCCAGGCGTTATGGCTCTAACGCCTGGGTAACGCCAGGCCACCCCAGGCGTTATGGCTCTAACGCCTGGGTAACGCCAGGCCAACCCAGGCGTTATGGCTCTAACGCCTGGGTAACGCCAGGCTTGTCCCAGATTCTTCCTTTTCGACTTTTGCACATATTTTCCGACGTTTATGCTCTCATTTAGCTCGGCTTCCATTTTCACTCACCTGCACATTAAATAAACTCCATTAAGCACACATGACGTGTATTTTTATCATTAAAACACCTAAAATGCACGGTATATAATGCTAAAAATCATGAATTCTAGCCGCGCATCACCGCTCAAAGCCAAAGATATCATGTTTCCCCTGCGTCCTCTAGCGGACAAAGAGATTCCGCCGGTTCTAGAGTAAATCAATTTATGCGGTTGTCCCCTCCAGAGTTCTCAGGTATTGATCCATAGGCCGATCCGCATGACTTTCTTGATGAATTTTACAAGACGCTTCGGGTTATGAATGATAAAGAGACAGAGGGGGTTGAGTTAGCATCTTACAAGTTGAGGGGAGCAGCGTATTCCTGGTTCGAGGTGTGGGAGGATTCCCGTGGGAAGGGAAGTCCTCCAGCAATATGAGATGTGTTCGTCGATGCTTTCACGGATCACTTCTTGCCTACCAAGACCATGGAAGCCCGTGCTATGGAGTTTGAGGTTCTCAAGAGGGTAATATGACTGTGTGGGAGTACCACGTAGAGTTCCTGAGGTTGTCCAAGTACGCTCCTCAGTTGGTATAGACTATGGATGCCACAGTTTGACGGTTAGTTCAGCGCCTCAGTCCCCTTGTTGTGAATGAAGATACTACATCTACCTTTCACTCAGACATGAAATATGGTAAGATAGTGGGATTCGCCCAGGCCACTGAGGCTATAAAATTGAAGATAAGGTCTGAGAGGGAGAGTATCAGCAGGGCCCGGACAACGGGCCACTGGGGGAGTTCAGCTGGAGGAGGGAGACCAGTTCAGGGGAGAGGACCATCAGGGCCATCCCAGTCTTATGCTCAGTCCTCGTATAGTGCACCGCCATCAGTGCACTGTTATCAGCAGAGCAGTCGCTCGGGACCAGGATCAGACAGTAGAAGAACCCATTAGTCCCGTCGTCCAGGAGGGAGGTTCCGGCACCAGAGGAGGGCTCCGTGCCCTAAGTGTGGGAGGTTACACACCGATTCTTGTTACCTGGATATGCCGATATGCTACGGGTGTGGGGTGAGAGGTCATATTCGGTGGGGTTGTCGTGTTCCCAGTCAGGGCATGTGCAGTGATTTTGCTCAGCCGTCCGGTTCTTTAGTCGACGCATCTTCAGTACGTCCTCCAGCTCAAGCAGGGCGTGGTGCAGTTATAGGTGGAGCTCGTGATAGAGTTGGACCCAGCCGGTTCTATGCTTTGAGTAGTCGCCAGAATGCGGAGGCTTCTCCAGATGTTGTTACAAGTATTCTGCATGTTCAAGCCCTTGATTGTTATTCTCTTATTGATCCGTGGTCCTCCTTGTCCTATGTTACCCCATTTATTGCTTCAAGTTTTGGGATAGAACCCGAACATCTTTATGAGTCGTTCTCTGTGTCGACTCCGGTTGGTGATTCCATTACAATCATACGAGACTATAGGAATTGTGTTGTCACGATGTGTGGTTGAGATACCACGGCCGATCATATCGAACCACAGATGGTAGATTTCGATGTTATCATGGGGATTAATTGGCTTTACTCATGCTTTGCTAAACTCGACTGCCGAAACAGAATTATGCGGATTGAGTTTCCTAATAAGTCAGTTATTGAGTGGAAAGGGAATGGTGTGGTGCCAAGGGGTAGGTTTATTTCCTACCTTAAGGCTTTGAAGATGATTAAAAAGGGGTGTATTTATCATTTGGTCCGGGTTGCGGAAACCACTTCAGAATTGTCTGCCCCCGAGTCTGTCCTAGTCGTGAATGAGTTTCTTGAAGTGTTTCTGGAAGAGCTTCCAGGGATTCCACCACATAGAGGGATCAATTTCGGGATTGATGTATTGCCAGATACGCAGCCAATATATATTCCACCCTACATAATGTCGCCAGCAGAGTTGAGGGAGTTGAAGGAGTAGTTGAAAGAGTTATTAGAGAAGGGGTTCATTTGACCGAGTGTGTCGCCGTGGGGCGCTCCAGTTTTTTTCATCAGGAAGAAGGATAGGTCACTTAAGATGTGTATTGATTATCAGCAGCTCAACAAGGTCAGTATGAACAACAAGTATCCAGTGCCTCGGATAGATGATTTTTTCGACCAATTGCAGGGTGCGAGGTTCTTCTCAAAAATTGATTTACGATCGGGGCATCACCAGTTAAAGATATGGGAGCAGGATATTCCTAAGACCGCCTTCAGAACTCGTTATGGACATTTTTAATTGTTGGTAATGTCTTTTGGACTGACCAATGCTCCAACGACTTTCATGGATCTTATGCATCGGGTTTTTAAACCGTTTCTTGACTCCTTCGGGATTGTTTTTATTGATGACATCCTTGTCTACTCACGAAGTCGGGAGGATCATGCTAATCACCTCAGGGTAGTTCTGCAGACTCTTCATCAGCACCAATTGTATGCCAAGTTTTCAAAATGTGAATTTTTGTTGGAGTTAGTCACATTTTTGGGTCATGTTCTTTCCAGAGACGGGATTAAGTTTGATCCCCAGAAGATCACAACGGTGAAGTATTGTGCTAGACCAACGACCGTGACATGTATGGCTAACTTTAACCTTTATAGAATCCTCTTGTTGGGTCCGAGTATACGATATGTGTATCTTGTTTAGAAATATGTGAATTGATTGTTGAAACGTGTTGAGATTTAAGATTCTATTCTATGATTGTCCTAGTTGACCGTCATGCTACCGTGCTATATGAGGTTGTAAAAAGTGTTTTGATGTTCCTATTTCATTCTGTGCAAAGCTCGTAAATGATAAAGGGTATTGACATGGAAGTATGTCTAATGAATGAAAGATTGATGATGTGCCCAAATGTGGGAATGTGTGAAATGGCTAAAAGCCGTGCGTGGTAACTAATGAAAAAGGGTATTGTGAAATGATGTAAATGAGTTGAACGATTATGGCAACACCGTGTACCTGGATCACTACTTGATGCGAGTTATGGTGCCTTGGGCCCAAATAAATAAATTGTTGATATGAACTTGTATTCCTTGAAATGATGATTCTTGTGATGTAATTGTTTGTGGTTGCTGTTATGAAATGTGATTGTCAGGTGGGATTGGATTGCGCACCGCAACACGAAGCAATAAGCTCGATGAGGTGTGAGGTAATAAGGGTGGCCGAGGTAATAAGGATGGAATGTGATCATTATCACTACTGAAATGAAAATCTATGAGCTCTTGAATATGATGATGTTGAAAAGGGAAAAATGAGAGATTGTGAACCTTGTTTGATTTTGGTTGTTTCTTTCCACGCGCATTGATTAATTGGTTCTATTACTGTCTCTTAACTGTGTACTGTTTGATTGTACTTGGGATAATGTTTGCTTATACATACTAGTACTATTCCACAATACTAACGTCCCTTTTGCCGGGGGCTCTACATCTTTTGTATGGATGTAGGTGGGACCATAGCAGGTAGCTCAGCTCGCCGTTATTGGTGCTTTCTCCTCATCCTCTTCCAGCTGTACTAGGGAGCCCCACTTCCTCTCGGGGCCATGTGTAGTTCATGTCATCTCCTTTTGATTATATTATGTATTGTAAGGTATAGCCGGGGCCTTGTTGCCGACAAGTATTGTATAAACTCTTAGTACTCTTAGAGGCTCTGTATAAACTGTGTGGGTGTATATGTATATTTTGGGCAGTGGTTGTATTTGCTCGTAATCGTGGTCAGTATTGTGAAGTGTTGTATCTATTATGTATGTTTTGAGAAACCTAGTATAATAATGTAAAATGAGGAGAAATCGGATTTATTGAGGTAATCACTCACTTCTAAGCTTATCTCACTGTTTCACATAAGTAATGGATGATATAAACACGGGGAAGCGCATTAGGTAAGAAAGTCAAATTAGGTTCGCTTGGCTGGAGTCACCCGGTTGAGTGCCGGTCGCGTCCCTCAATTTTGGGGAGTGACTGATTTTAACATACATGGAAAATCATTAAATACTAACAAGGTGCTAGCAATTTAGTCTATAATGGAAAAGAAAAAAATTAGTCTTGTACCAACAAGTATACAATATTATGTATATAGCGCAATTTTAATTTTCTTTGTATTATCTAGATATGCTCTTTTAAGTTATATACTTAAGCGCAACATGGAAAAGGTATAATTACTTACACGTTACAAAATAGCTCTTCAAGATCCTTGACTCTGAGGGTTGATGTTTCTATAAAAACCTTGATTTCACTTTAATCTGCTATAAGTGCTCGATCCTTCGATAAAGAAATTCACACAAAGAATTGCAATTCAACAAACATTTGCTCTTATATTCATATATAGCATGTTATATGCATTAATCCATGATCACAAAAGAATGATGCAGAGAATTAAATGAGTTGAATCATCAATTAATAAGTCGTCTGGAAATATATCGCATAGGGTTAAAGTATTGAATTATGTAACAAAAATAGCAATAAAATACTTTTTTCCTCCTTCTGGTGTTATATATTATCTAGAAATATATTGCTATTAGATCTTTTTCTTCTCATTTCTTCTTTATTCATAAATCTTATTTAGAACAAATTCAGATCCATGTGATATTATTCGTAAAGAAAAGACTTTTACATAACATTTTTCAGGATTGGGAATGGTAATTCCAATATAGAATTGCTCAAATTCCTCTATGACCCAACCTTTGGCTTGACTTTTACATTACCATGTTCATCCGGGCAAAGCCACACACGATTGCAACACACGTCCTGTGTAACAATACAATCTACTGTAAGTACAATGCCAATAACATTTGAATTTGTGCTTTCTACAATGACTTTGGCTTTCATGACCTCAACTCCTATCAACTCCGGCCACTCATATTGAGTTGACTCCCCGGGCAGTTTGCACTGATTTCCAACACAGGTGCATGGCTCACAAGGAGGATATGGCATTTTTGATTGAATTATAACCATGAAGTAAGAAAAAAATAGAAATCCAAGAAGAAAAGAGGTTATATTTCTCTCCATGTTTAGGTTGTTTATGATGTTATGATAATGGAGGAACTTCAACTTTTATAGGGCAATGAAACAATGGTGTGTGAATTTTAACAATTACATTAGGAATAAATATAATATAATCAAATTTTTTTGTAATGTACTATTAAAATACTTTCAGAGATATTATAATATATTTATGATTATTCTAGAATAGGATATACATTAAAGGTAGAATATTTAATTTGTGTTGGTTTAGGAATAATAATATTACATTTAATTACCTTTAGTTTAGGATGTATAAAGAAAGTAGCATAATTTCCCTTTTTATGAATTTTAATTTTATTTTAGTTTAGTATTAAAATTTGTAAATTGCTTTCTCTTTGGAAATAATTTTCTTTTATTTCCTTCAGTTTCCTTTATTTAGTAATGGACTATTCTACTTTAGATTAACACAATAAATCATTTGCGGTAACCACATTTATGATGGATATGTCGCATTATGAACGTGGGAACCCTTTCCGCAAGGGCCGGTCCGCTGGTGCGGAAAACCTTCCGTTGGTGCCATGACTAGCCCCCTCGCCATTTTCCGCATGTGCGGTTATTTCCTCGCTGGTGCGGGTCTGCAGGTGCGGTCCCTGGGTCGCAGGTGCGGAAACCCATGTAGGCAGACCCCTTTAAATGTTTAAAAAATGGGATTTTCTTCATTTTTTTCATACACAAACTCCATTAGAACGCCTCCAAGCTTGAGCAACACACCCCACGACCTATATAGTGCTAAGGTGAGTAATTCCACTCTATTTTCCTAAATCTTTACATGGAATTCAACTAGAATTAATTGCTAAAAAATCAAAAATAATCATGAATTGGGTAGTACAAGTTAGGGCTCTTAAGAATTTGATAAACCACCCGATGTTAGCCATGCATTCCAGAAAAGTGACGTAATTATGATCCTTAGGCTTCGGGTGAGTGATCCCTTCGAGAATTTTTTAAATCCGAGCATGAGGACCCGGGGTTGTATTTTTTGAATTTCTCAAGAATGTCGAATTTTGGGTAAATTAGAATAAGTTCCCTACTTTGAGCATGCATTGATGTCATTAAACTATATTTGGTTAGTTGCGAGCCGTCGAGGGTAGATTTCGGAGAGTCGAGTGCATCCTTGATCCGAGGGGTGGTCTCGTCACGAGGTGAGTCTCCTTTCCAACATTGTAAGGGGGAAATGTCCCCATATGATCCTTATTTGCTATGTATACATGTTGTGGGGGCCGCGTACATACCAAGTGACGACAGTCCGTACGTGGCGACTATATTGCTATGCCCGGTAGCTTTAGGACTCACGAGCATGCCACTATGTTCCTTATTTGTACCTTTTATGTGTTAAGAGATGAAATTATTGTTGAGGTGATACCGAAACATGAAACATTATGATTTAGATCCCACTTGGGTATCCGTGGTATTGGCACAGTCTTGTGGAGTTCACTATTGAGTTGGTACACACACATGTACTTATATATATACACACTTGATATCGAGTCAGCACACGAGTCGCAAGTATGATGTGCGACCGTGGGTCAGCTTATTATTATTATCGAGTCAGCACACGAGTCGCATGGATGATGTGCGATCGTGGGTTAGCTTATTATATCGAGTCAGCACGCGAGTCGAAAGGGATGATGCGCGATCGTGGGTTAGCTTATTATATCGAGTCAGCAAGCGAGTCACAGGTATGAATTGCGATCGTGGGTTAGCTTATGACCTCAGTCCCTATGACCACCCTTATGACTCCGGCCGATTGTCTTGTTCTGGTATATGTATGATCACTTGAGTTTTGAGTCACTTAATAAAAATTAGAGTGCCAGGTATTGGTTAAGAGAAGATTTTGGTACTTTGTTGTCCCTTTTCAGTTATTGTCCGGATTTCGTTACTTGGTATGTACTTGTTGCTCACTGTTTCTCTTGCTTATTGCTTTAGCCATATTTCGTCATATATTATATTGCTTGACCTTAGTGAGTACCTAGTCGACCTATCGTCACTACTCTGTCAAGTTTGGGCGGGATACTCACTGGGTAAATATTTATTATGTACTCATGTTGCACTTCTTCTTCTATACTTGACTGTACATGCCAGGATGCTGGTACATCTAATTATCAGGCCGGTGTTAGATACTGACTTCGGCTGATTCGACTTCCCGGTGAGCTGCTCTTCCTGACGATCTATGGCAGCACCCCAGAGTTCCTTTTTTTCATTTTCCTGTCTATTTCGTTCAGATTATGGGGTTGTGTATATATATGTTATCCTTGTATATTCAGATAGTTGCCCGTGATACTCGTTACACTAGTTCCCGGTACACACTTAGCGTATATTTTAGGTTTTGGGCTGTATATTTATACATATACTTATCTTTGGCTCATGTATCAGACGGATTTATTTTTATGTCACAGGCTATTACCATGTTAATAAATGTTTAAAACTAGTAAACGTTGGAATAATTAATCAAATGGGAAGGGTAACAATTAGTGTAATTCATGTTGGCTTGCCTAACCCCGCTGTTGGGCGCCATCATGACCCCTGTGGGAATTTGGGTCGTGACAATCCACACAAGTGTAAAAATATCATACAAACTCGCTCAGGTCGTCAACTATGAAGTACATTCCAAAACTCTAACTACAAAGAAAAAGGAGAGGCGGTATAATGACACTTACGTCGTATGGATCGTTTTGATGTTATTGCTTCTCGATTTCATGCCCGGGATGATATTCTTGTTTGAAACCCTAGATGATAGCTTGAGGTTATGTTTTATGGGTGTTCCCTGGTCGTTTGTTTCTGAATAATGAAGAGAAATCCGACCTAAGGTTTATATATATCATGTTCGGAAAAGTTAAAGAGGTGCTAGCTTGGCACCCTATGATTGGTCCATCTTCCGACGCTTATATCTTTTTATCCTGATGTCGTATGAACAAAAATTTAGGAGCATTGGAAACTAAATTCCAAGACCTTAAATTTGGTATATTATATGTCCCAATAATACCTCATATAGAACATGAAATGTATTGCTCAAAAAGCTCTAGTGATCCACCTACTTGTCACGTATGATGTCTGCGCAGTCTCGCGAAGCTGTAAATATCTCTCTACTCATACGTCGTATCAATGAACGGTTTAATGCCTTGTAAAATAGACTCATACTTATTAAAGGTTTTTGGTAGATCATCCAATAATTACAAGTATATTGGGAGAAAATCTCAGTTACAATTGACCTAATTTTAAGCACATTGTTAGTGTAACTTGTGAAAACCCTTGCCTACTTTTGTTCCACAACTTTCTTGAGTTCAAAATGTAGAACACAACTATCATACGATTAACTCATAGCATAACCTAATTATCATGTAATGAACCATAGTCTCACCCTAAAGTACACGTTATAACATTCCAAACTCGTCGACTTTCGACGAAACTTATTTTCTTCAATTGGTTTAGCTTGTAAGCTTTTTAACTCTCTTGGTACTCGTTAGTCATGATCTTAAATATTTGTAACCTCCAATGTAACATGATTAAATTACTTTATATTCCATCAAATATAATCTTATTTTTTATCTTACATCAATTGACTTACGATGTACTCTCATTTACGAAAACATGGGGTGTAACATCATTACCCCCTTTGGAACATTCGTCCTCGAATGTTGACTAACGCACCTTTCCACATCTTAAGAAATAAATCTTACGAATAATTTAATATTGTATTTTCCATCTAGGGAGTTGTTCGGTGAATAAATCCAAAGGCTAAAACATTCCCCCTTTAGGCCTCTTTCATGCAGCCTAGAAAATTCTAACCTTGAATGTGCGCCAATGAGACTCTTATCTCATTTTTTTTTATTTCTTGTTAGATTTTAACCTATCTTTATGATTCACTTGGTGAGGATATATTGTACTATGACAAGCTGTCCCTCTGGGCATCTATAGGTGTATTAAAGTTCTTTGTTTGGTATTTTGTTGAACTTACGACTATGGATATATCTTATTTCATAGCCTCAGTTATCTATGCTTATGGCTTTACCACTACTAGGTAGGTCATACTATACCATAACTCTTACATCGATTTATTATTATGGAGACTTGCCACCCAACTACAGGTGTTTCTCTCACCACTTATCCTATATGTATAAATCTAAGCCATTTAATGCTTCCCTATTACTGCCCATCTTAATAATGATAACATAATCTCATATCATACTTTTTAACTTTCATCCATTCATTGTTGATTCACCTTCATAGTGATCTATAATCTACCACTGATAATTTAAACTCTCTTCTGTACCGTCACTAGGGTTCACGTCTCATCGGGGAACATCTAAGGTGATTTTCCTGATCCACTTAGGGACGATACTATGCTCCGGTAACTGTATTTCATGGCATCCCGGTGTGATTCATCTTATGGGGGTATTCTAATCGCGTACTGTTCATGAAATACTTGTTCTCTAAATCATTACACAATCAAAGGTCTAAACGTCATCCTCTTATCATTTATCACAATTACACGCTTACTTTACTACCATGGTAGCATTCTATCTCTTCTCACTGCTCCTAGTTTTAAACTTCTTTGAGTTCACTCATGCTATACTGAGGTTTTTATAACTGTATGAAAACAATCAGCTCTCTTGTTGTGATGGGTTTAATCCCGAGGAATTACCTATTCTCGTCACCTTCTCACTCACATTTTCTTATCCTCACTCATGCCTAGCTAAAACCTTGTTGCTCTACCATACATTAGCTTGCGACCTACGCATATCTACTTATACTATTCGTAACCTTCCTTTCATCATGTAAGCACCATAGATTTCCTTTCACGCCTTCTCAGTTGTCTTTAAATGTAAACAATTACTTTTCCTAGTCGTTCTGCCACTTGCTGCAGGGATACTTGACCTATCTTAGTGCCCATTAATACGGGAGTTCTCTGTAACTTTTATGATCTCAATTATCAACTTTTGATTGATTTTTTTTTCTTTTTCTTCCGTTCATTAGCTACGATAGGTTCCACTTTCTTATGGAGTGCATACAACATTATAATGTGACTGTTGTTACAAGACCATTTCTACTTTAGGTCACTATGCTTATGTTGAAGCCTGCTTCCTTATTTCCTCAGCTAGTCTTTCGTTGTAGTACTTAGGGAAGAACTTCTAATTCTTATAAATCTGAGACCTTATTTCATTGTATACCCCGCTATATTTCTGATGTTCTTACTCGCCTATCATTATTCTTAGGTACTTACCTCCGTGCCCTTGTACTCGTAGAGTTGCTTTTGAGTTGAAATTTCAGTTGTCTCAATTGTGGCACTCTGTTTTATTTTCCTAACACTTATATTGTACCTTCTACTACCCAACTCCTATCTGAATATTTCTTCGAGGATTACGATTTTGTATCTAAGAGACTGAATTTCCTATGCTGGGTTTCACTACGTTTATCTTGCATGATCTAGTAATTTTCCTATATCCTTCTATCTAGCCATAACTAGGCTCTTCCTGAATCAACTACTGACTACCCATTGTTCCACTCTCATATCTTTATTTTATGTAACGCCTCTTGGGTTATGTCATTTGTCTTAACTTACTCTTGTACGGGATCCTTATGCATTAAGTGTTCATTCCCACTTATATATCAATATCATCGAGTGCGAAACCCTTATTGATTCTCCCCAACATCATGCCTGCATAATGTTCTGGAGTTATATTATATCTGTAGGATATTAATAAATGCAATCTTATTCCTTTCACCTTTTTACAACATTCTTCCTTTACCATTCGACATTTACCTCTTCATCTTTGGCATTTTGTTTCTACATCTTCACAGACATTACTCTCTTTGCGGTAACCCTTCTACACCAGGTATAATTGATTTTCGGACACACAAGGGTGACACGTGGTATAACTGGCACATTTAGTCCCTTAATCTTAACTCTCCTCATAGTGCTTGCTTTAGGGAAGCGTCTTCGCGAATGACCTTTAAAGGTTATTCTATTATTGTTGAAACACTATATTTGAAACGATGTCGACTATTACCAATTCCTTTGATCCCTAATTCATGTTTTTTTTTTCTTGTTTACTATCCTATACTAATTTCTATTACTTGGGGGGTCTAACTTTTCCTTATGGTAATCACCGGTGAGTCACCAACTCATTTCTCGAAATGAGGGTATGGCTTTATGGCTTACACTTTTGTATTGTCTCAAGGCCTGTCTCCTCTCATTTTTTTTCCTTCACTTGACTATAGACTTTATCATTATACCATATTCTGATTTACCGCTATCACTCATTTATCACCTCTTACTCATAATGTTTCATTTACTCTCTTCTTATTCTCATGCTAATATCTCTTTCTATCGCCCTATTATAAAGACTTCAACATGACGTTCTTTCACATTTAGCTCCCCCTGCTTCATATCACTGGCTCTTCGGGACGCCTAACATTCTTCTTTTTTTCTTGTTTACTAGTGGCTGGAGTCATACTAATGCAAATATTTATCCCTTCTACGATCCTTGTTCCTATCTTCTGAATATTCTAGTATTCATATCTGACTGTTCTATTCTAGAGTGACCATATGTCTATATCCAAAAATGCTTATATTTCTCTGCCATAATTGTAAATATTGATAATCTTTATTAACTAGGTACCCCGTACCATTATTTATCTTGCTTCTTTTACTTGCTAAAACTCGTATATACCTTCTGATTCTTTTATTTCTTTGTACCATGTGGGTAGATAGATATTCTTTCCTTAGAGCTCCTTATTAAGAAACTAACACATCTTAGTACACACATGATCTACTGAAGCCCTCACATTTACTCATCATAAGCATGATGCAAAATTGAGTTCCTCTGTCTCCACTTTTTCACAGCCACATTGCAATCTCCTACCCTCCATCTTTCTAGAATTGAGGAAATTGAGTTCTTACGATTGAGCTCTACCACACGATCTAGAGTAAGAAGAAAGAGTAACAGTCCTAAATTCCTTGTAGCGTCTTGCTTATAAGTTTGGTTCACAACACACCCATAAATAAGACTCTACTATACACGGCTCATAGACAACCCCCATGACAGACCTGCTCTGATACCAAGTTTGTCATGACCCAAACTGGAGTATCATGACTAGCACCCGGGCCATACTTGCCAAGCACCAACGTACATTTTATCTAACCTTCTTAATATCTTTAAGGGATAACGATATCAATATAAATGGTAGGTATGGATCAGAAACATACATCACATGGGATGATAAGATTTCTAAGAAACTACATAAAAGGTACGAGGTACAACGCTGCCATGAAAGACTATACAACAAAAATTAGCCAACAAGGCATACCAAACTATACATGAGTCGACACCTGTCTATCAGCCTCTAAAGGAGCATAAGTAATGCAACATAGCCGGAATAGGGGCCCAACATACCCATAATATCTATAACAAAAATGCATACCAAGAACACGACAAGTCCGGAGAAGGGATCTTTCCTATAACGGCTAAACAGGAATGCCTATTGTGGTGGGGGGGCTGTGTCTACCTGTCTATCAGGACCTGCAGCACGACATGCAGCATCCACAAATAAAAGGACGTCAGTACGAACAAAGTACTGAGTACGTAAGGCAAGAAATCATAAACAAGAACAATAACGTAAAGAGAGATATAGGAGATACAACATGTAGCATCTGAGTGATTCTAAGAGACATTAACATGAAATGCATGATACATATATACACATAATATTTTTAAACATCCGCCTCTATAGGCATCATCATCATCATAGAACCTTTTCCTTTGTGGGCATCATCATCATCATATCATACCCGACCTCAAAGAGGACACGGTAAACCCAACTGATCAGTGGTTGCACAATAGGTGCCATACCCGGCCGACTATAGCGCATCTCGGTAGAGTAAAATAGATATATATAATGCATGCAGGACTCCTTGGAATCATGTTCTGAACATTTTGGAGCGACGTAAGGTCGATATTCTCCGTACATATCATTAGGGCGAACTCTTCATCATGAATCTTATAAGAATCAGGAAGTACCAATAGCATTGATAACATAATAATAAGAGAAGCAACCTCACCATCAATTGTTCCATAAGAAGGGAAACAATGTAAGTACTGCTAGCTTCTAAGAGTAGAATATCTTTGGAAGCTCGTTCATTGCATTATGTACAATCGGAGTCGTGCAAAAGAAGGAAAGGGATAGCCTCACATACCTTGTATATACTTCCCCAACCTCAAGATATGCAAATTTCAGAACTCCTTAATCTACAATAAGAGAAACGACACTATCGTTATCGCTTAAGAGTCATAACTATTATGTATCGACCATAACATATTTTACGATGAAACAGACAACACCTCCCCTGTTTATATGAATTCACACAAGTCAAAATAATCACCAAACAGCCCAAACAACATCAATATAATCATATTGAGCCTCCAAAAACAGTCCACACACAACGTAATCACTTCACACATAAGACGACCACCGTAGTCATGTCAAACAACCCGGAAATGTTACAACGAATGACCAGCTCACAACCCTACATCTATATGGTATTTATCCACAATCTTCCTCCTCCAAAAATGCACAAAACAGTAGTAAAACACGCAGCCCAACAACAAAACAATACAGTCCGCTACAAGTCATATAACTCGAATTCACGGCTTCCGATCACTGCTCCGTGAGTTCTAACTATTAGAAAACATATTTATCAACCTTCCTTGATATTTAAAAACATAAATACAGATATTATACGTTTCTTAAATATGATGTACCTTCCAAAAGTCTAACTACAAAGAAAAAGGAGAGGCGGTATAATGACACTTACATCGTAGGGATTGTTTTGATGTTATTGCTTCTCAATTTCAATTTCGGGCATATGCCCAAGTCCCATATTTCCTACGAACCCTCCGGGACCGTCAAATAACGGGTCAGGGTCTGTTTACCCAAAATGCTGACCAGAGTCAAATTTAATCATTTTTAATATCAAATCTTAGCATTTTTCATAGAATTTCATATTTATGCTGCCCGACTACGCGCCCGGATAGTGCACGCAAATCGAGGAAACTACATGAGATTTTCAAGGCCTCGAAAGTACGGAATGGGTAATAAAATAGGTGATGACCCTTTGGGTCGTCACATAATGGATCCCCAATCACCTTCGTCAACATGGACACATGAAACACTGGGTGTACTAATGACATCTCATGGGGCAATTCCAGTCTATAAGCTACTTGTCCTATCCTTTGAGCAATCCTATATGGCCCGACATACCTCGGGCTCAACTTCCCTTTATACCTTAATGCCCTGTAGCCTCCTGCTTATAAGTGTGGTGCACAACACACCCATAAACAAGACTCTACTAGGCACAGCTTGTAGATTCCCTAGGACAGAACTGCTCTGATACCAATTTTAGCACAATCCAAATAGCAGGGTCGCGACGGGCACCCGGTGCCTTACTCAATCGAGTACCAACATAACATATCTTTCTTATCATAACATCATGGGAAAATGGGCTTGAAGGGTCGTCATGAGGTAACCAGAATAAAACATTTACTTATTTTCAGACCAGAGCCTAATTATTGTTGCTCAGTATGGTAGACTTTGATATTATTTTGGGCATGGACTAATTGTTTCCCTATTATGCTATTCTTGGTTGTCATGCAAAAATTGTGAAGTTAGCTATGCCAGGATTGCCATGGTTACTGTTGAATCAGATATTTTATCATCCGTTTTCACCGACCAAGTCTACCGATTTTGTGTGATCACAAAATGATATTCATTTACTTGTCGATTTTAACAACATATCCTTCACAGGTTTTATTCTCTCACTAAAACATGTATAATAAGTAAATAGCAGCTGAAAAATTATAAAAGAATGATATGATTTTAACATACATGGAAAATGATTAAATACTAACAATGTGCTAGCAATATAGTCTACAATGGAAAAAAATATATTTTGTTGTACCAACAAGTGTACAATATTATGTAGATAGCATAATTTTAATTCTATTTGTATTGTCTAGATATGCTCTTTTAAGTTATATATTTAAGCACAACATGGAAAAGGTATAATAACTTACACATTACAAAATAGCTCTTCAAGAGCCTTGACTCTGAGGGTTGATGTTTCTATAAAAACCTTGATTTCACTTTAATCTGCTATAAGTGCTCGATCCTTCGATAAAGAAATTCACACAAAGAATTGCAATTCAACAAAAATTTGCTCTTATATTCATATATAGCATGTTATGTGCATGTATCCATGATCATAAAAGAATGCTGCAGAGAATTAAATGAGTTGAATCATTAATTAATAAGTCGTCTGGAAATATATCGCATAGGGTTAAAGTATTGAATTATGTAACGAAAATAGCAATAAACTACTTTTTTCCTCCTTCTGTTGTTATATAGATGAAGAATGGGATTCTAGGGTCTCATTAGATGATAACAAATTTCTTTACCCACGTGAAAGTATTCCTAATTTGTTTCTAGGTATACTTGTTTTATTTTTTATATTTTTTTTATTTTATGGATTAATTTGAAGATGTATATTTTATATTTTATAATTGTATGATTTTTTCTTATAATCATGAACGTTCTAGAATATGGCTTAATGATAGTGTTAATATTATGTATGTCATATATTTATGATTCGATTGCTATTAGATTTTTTTTTCTCATTTCTTCTTTATTCATAAATCTTATTTAGAAAAAAATCAAGTCCATGTGATATTATTCGTAATGGAAATACTTTTACATAATATTTTTCAGGATTGGGAATGGTAATTCCAATCTAAAACTAGCTCAAATTCCTCTATGACCCAACCTTTGGCTTGACTTTTACATTACCATGTTCATCTGGGCAAAGCCACACACGATTGCAACACACGTCCTGTGTAACAATACAATCTACTGTAAGTACAACGCCAGTAACATTTAAATTTGTGCTTTCTACGATGGCTTTGGCTTTCATGATCTCAACTCCTATCAACTCCGGCCACTCATATTGAGTTGACTCCCCGGGCAGTTTGCACTGATTTCCAACACATGTGCATGGCTCACAAGGAGGGTATGGAATTTTTGATTGAATTATAACCATGAAGTAAGAAAACAATAGGAATCCAAGAAGAAAAGAGGCTATATTTCTCTCCATGTTTAGGTTGTTTGTGATGTTATCATAATGGAGGAACTTCACCTTTTATAGGGCCATGAAACAATGGTGTGTGAATTTTAACAATTACATTAGGATTAAATATAATATAATCAATTTTTTTTGCAATATACTATTAAAATACATTCAGAGATATTATAATTTATTTCCGTTTATTCTAGAACAGGATCTACATTAAAGGTAGAATATTTAATTTGTGTTAGTTTAGGAATAATAATATTAGATTTACCTACCTTTAGTTTAGGATGTATAAATAAAGTAGCATATTTTCCCTTTTTATGAATTTTTATTTTATTTGAGTTTAGCATTAAAAATTGTAAATTGCTTGCTCTTTGGAAATAATTTTGTTTTAATTCCTTTAGTTACCTTTATTTAGTAACGGACTATTCTACTTCAGATCAACACAATAAAGCATTTGCGGTAACCACATTTGTGATGGATATGTCGCATTACGAAGGTGGGATAAAAGTGGCAAGCTTCACATTTGCGAAGCCGGCCTCGAAATTGTGAAGGGGAGCCTGAGCAGTGGAGACCATATTTGTTGTCACTTGATCACATTTGCGATAAAGGCAAATATCACATTTGCGATGTGTTAGTTGCATTTGCGGCATTGCCTGGGCTACTTAGCCACCGCATTTGCAAGCCAAGTGTCGCAAACCCATGGTAGCAAATGCAAATTCTACATTTGAGCGTATATCTGAGATTTCGGGACATAATCTCATTGATCACATTTCTATCCCTAGACTTGGTAGGAGGCGATTTTAGAAAATGTCTATTAAACTTAGGGCATGTTGTAAATGCGACCCAAACTTCTCATTTGAGAAGTCTGCCCCTTCCAGAAAAGCAATCAATTGATCATAAATGCGGTTGTTCCTGCCCAGGAGCCCCTAACGCCAATGCGATCCATAGTTTGTAAGGCGAATGTTGTACCCCCCAGCCCACCTAAAAAATGCGATACCCACCTTGAAAATCTTAGATCTGCAAATACAAACAAGGAACTCGCATTTACGAGACCTACAACATCTGCCCAGCACCAGCAACTCTGAAACATGACCAAACAATCCAAAACAAGTCAGAAACTCGCTCCATCACTTGGGCACAACACCAAATATCCACACAAGTGTACAAAATATCGTACAAACTCGCTCAGGTCGTCAAAACACATAAATAACATCTAGAACCACGAATCTGACATAAAAATACATAAGATTCACAAAGAAGTTCAAGAATCGCTAAAATTACGAAATCCCCTATAGCCTCCTGCTTATAAGTGTGGTGCACAACACACCTATAAACAAGACTCTACTAGACACAGCTTGTAGAATCACTAGGACAGGACTACTTTGATACCAATTTTATCACAACCCAAATCGCAGGGTCGCAATGGGCACTCGGTGCCTTACTCAATCTAGTACCAACATAACATATCTTTCTTATCATAACATCATGGGGAAATGGGCCTGAAGGGCCGTCATGCGATAACCAGAATAAAAAATTTACTTATTTTCAGACCAGATCCTATTTATTTTTCACGACCCGAGTTCTCCCTCCGTGAACATGTCGTGATGGCACCTAGTCCCTATAACTAGGTAAGCCTAACAATGCGGAAAAAACAACATAACTTGCGGAATAATTAAGTAAAAACTGAACAATCTAAAAGAAAGACTGTATATAAATGTCGTTCGGCATATACAATTCAAAATAATAATGCGGAAGTCTACAATAACACACCAAAACACATAAACTCACGGGAAAACACAGGAAAATAGAAATATACTACAATGCTCTAACTGCAAAATGTCTAAACAACTGAAAGGAAGGAAAAGCTTTCCACTAAAGCTGGAATAAGATGGAGACTCCTGGTATGCGGACGCGGCATATGTACCTCGAAGTCTCTGCTAAATATCTCAACCTCGGGGATATTGTGCCTCGGTAGAGGTACCTGGATATGCACATGAAAAACATGCGCGGAAGGGACACGAGTATACCACATCGGTACTCAGTAAGTGCCAAGCCTAACCTCGGTCGGCTAGTGACGAGGAAGGTCAGGGCCCTACTGACGTTAAACAATATAATAGGAATTTACAGTATGAAAACAGACAGTAATAATGGGTACATCAGTGAAATAAGCCAGGTCAACAAGGCATTAACAAAACACAAGAAATAAGTAAACACGGAATATAAACACCTCAATAACAATGGTAACAATGAGGATCTCTCAGGATATCGTCCTGTAGTCCTTTTCTCAACTGTCTAGTGGATCTCTCGGGATACTGTCCTGTAGCCATCATATGTAAATCCGAAGGATCTCCCGGGATACCGTCCCGTAGTCCCAAAGTAAATATGCAGGGGGGTCTCCCGGGATACCGTCCCGTAGTCCCAAAGTAAATATGCAGAGGGATCTCCCGGGATACCGTCCCGCAGTCCCAAGTAAATATGCAGGGGTATCTCCCGGGATACCGTCCCGTAGTCCCAAAGAAAATATGCAGGGGGATCTCCCTGGATACCATCCCGTAGTCCCAAAGTAAATATGCAGGGGGATATCCCGGGATACCCTCCCGTAGTCCCAAAGTAAATATGCAGCCACAACAAGAAGACATTCAGAATTAGAGTGCAAATATACAAGGAAACAAGTAATTCTAGCCTAGCATGCTTCACATAGTACAATTAAAGAAACTTAAGCAAATAGGCAATTTAGGGCAACTAGGCATGATTTTATAAGCTAACATAGACTATAGTTGCAAATAGAATAAAACAGGTAAGAAAGAAACTTAGCCTAAATATTTAAAGTAAAACCGGATTTTCAACAATTAACACAAGTACGCGCTCGTCACCTCACGTACAAGGCATTCAATTACCAAATATCACATCCTAAGAGATAATCCCAAACACAAGGTTAGACAAGCCACTTACCTCGAACCGGCTCAAAAATCAACCCGAAACAACACGTTTGGCACGGATATCTGACTCCAAATGGCCCAAATCTATATAAATAAATTTCATATCATAAATAACACCTCAAGCAAATGATTCTACTATTTAATTGAAAGTTACGGCGCGAAATTAGGTAAAATGACCAAAACGCCCCTCAGGCCAGCATCTTGGATTCAGATAAATTTTACATTTTTAGGACCCTCGTAGTCTCACGAGTCCATCCATATAAAAATCTCTCTAATCGGAGGTCAATCACCCACTCAACCCCCAATTTTTGAAAAACCTAAGTTCTACCCAAATCACCCAATTTCACCCATGAAAATCATTGATTTCAAGTTGAAAACATGTAAAATGATGTTAATGATTGAAAGAATTCAGTAAAAACCAACTTACAAATTATTTGGAAGGATTCTTGTTCTTGGAAAAATCGCATAAGGGTGTTTGAGTTTGAGAAAATATGAAAATGGAGTAAAAAATTCGGTTTAAGTGCATTGGAGGCCACTGGTTGTCTTGGGAACTGCGAACCCTTCAGAAATTCCCAGCTTTTGCATTTGCAATCCGTATGTCGCATTTTCGACCTCAAGCAGAAGAGGAAGTTCACATTTGCAATGGCAGACGTCGCATTTGCAAACCTCTTGGTCGTATTTGCGATCAGGCTTGCCCAGGCTCACCTACACATTTGCGATGTTGGATTCGCAAATGCGAAGCCTGCACATTTAGCTAAACCAGCAAATTCCAAGGGTCAAAATGCATCCGTGGCCTATCCAAAACTCACCCGAGCCCTCGGGGCTCCAAACCAAATATACGCACTACCTCAAAAACAACCTATGAACTTATCCGTGCGATCAAATCACCAAAACAACATCATATTCATCGAATTAAGCCTCAAAATCCATGAATTCTATCAAATTCCATAAAATATCAGATTTTCAATTTTAAGTCCGAAACACGTCAAACGAGACCCCTTTCAACCAAACTTTATAGAAAAGACTTAAATCATATATAAGACCTGTACCGGGCGCCAGAACCAAAATACGGGCCCGATACCATCACTTTCTAATCAGATTTCATTTCCAATTTCAATAAATATTTCGACAAAACAATTTTACTAAAAAATTTATTTCTTGGGCTTGGGACCTCGGAATTCGATTCCGGATATACGCCCAAGTCCCATATTTTCCTACGGACCCTCCGGGACCGTAAAATCACACGTACAGGTTCTTTTAACCAAAATATTGATTGAAGTCAAATTTATTTATTTTAATATAAAAACTTAGCATTTTTCACAAAATTTCATATTTAAGCTTTCCGACTACGCGCCCAGACTGTGCACGCAAATTAAGGAAACCCTAAATGAGGTTTCAAAGGCCTCGGAAGCACATAATGGGTAAGCAAACAAGTGATGATCCTTTGAGTCATCACATTCTCAGTCTCTAAAACAATCGTTCGTCCTCGAATAGACAGAAGAAGGAAGTACATGAGTCGGGGAATAGATGAGGGTAACAGGTGCGCATATCGGACTGGGGTTCCTAGGTCGATGCCTCAGGAGGGCAACCTCTCCACTGAACACGAACATAAGGGAAACTCATGGATCTCAACTAACGAACCTGCCGGTCTAGAATAGCTACCGGCTCCTCCTCATACGATAAGTCCTTGTCCCACTGGACTGAACTGAAATCGAACACGTGCGACGGTTCATCGTAATACCTCGGGAGCATCGAAACATGAAATACTGGATGAACTTCTGCCAATATGGGAGGTAAGGCAAGCTCATAAGTAAACTCCCCAACATGCCTCAATATCTCGAAAGGCCCAATAAACATCGTGCACAACTTCCCTTTCTTCCCAAATCTGATGACGCCCTTCATATTGTGGCTGGCTCTTAGTCTCTTACGCATTGGGTCGGTACGACCTTCAGTGTTGTTGGCCCTTAGGCTCTTACGCATTGGGTCGGCACGACCTCCAATATGGCCATAGTTTTCTCTCCTTAAAGACATTCTGATGTTTTTGTGTTCGTCCGACTCTTTGACGGCTCGAAAGAACCTCGATTATGAGCCGTTATGTGACGATAAATGACCATCTCGGAAGGTTTTTCTCGATGGCTAAATTTTCGAAGCCTTTTCATTGTCGGAGCTAATATGATCGAAGCTCTTTTTCTTATACCGAGGGTAGCATGACTAACCATTTTTTTTTCAAAGTATTTTACGAAGTTATTGGAGGCCTGTGATTTTATGGGATGGTCAAACGTCTCTGAGTCGCGTTAGTTTGACCGGAGCCTTATGAACATGATTATTGTATTTGGCATAGCCTTTTAGTCCCCGAGTAAGATAGCCTCGATGTCTATATCGGGGGTATGCCTTTTTAGGGGTCTTACAAGTTCAAATATATACCATTGACTTTGATATCAGGAATATGCCCTTTTAAGGTCTTAAAAAATTGTACATGCCTTGCTGGAGGTCTTACAGGTGTGTATATGCCTTGCTTGAGGTCTTATGGGTTTGAACATATCTTATTTGAGGTCTTACAGGTTTGTACATGCCTTGCTTGAGGTCTTACATGTTTGTACATGCCTTCATTGAGGTCTTATAGGTTTGATATAGTCTTATTGAAGGCTTATGAGCTCAAAGTTACCATCCCTGAGGTCTTATGGCTTCGAGTTTTTGATGGCTCGATGGGGTGACTGTCGATGCTAGTCCCCGGGACATCGAAAGTTTTTGGCTTTGGAGCCGTTCTGTAATGACCCGACCGGTCGTTCAGTGAGATTTACCCCATTTCCCTATTTCTGCATTTTTTATGTATCTCTATCTTGTTTTTGATGTGCTAGATCAGTTGGTTTGGGTCCAGAATACTTATGGTGAGAGTTTAGGCATTTAGCCTTTTAAAGTACCCTAATAGTTGAGAAAGTCAATTGAGAGTTGACTTATTGACAAACAACCTCGGAATGCGGATTTTATGGCTCGGATAGCTTTGTTAGGTTATTTTTTACTTGGGAGTGTGTTCGGAATATTTTTGTGATGTCCGGAGTACAATTAGGCTTGAATTGGCGAAAGATATTTTTTTGCGATTTCCGGTCGGCAGTGGAAAATAGGCTATCGGCGTCGGAATGGAATTTCGGAAGTTGGAACAGTTTCGTAATGTCATTTTGGATATGTCTGCAAAATTTCAGGTTAATCGGAGGTGTTTTGGTTTGTTTCGACGTAGGTGGCGAAATTTGGAAGTTTCAAAGTTCTTAGGCTTGAATTTGATGTAAATCTGGTGTTCTCGTGTTGTTTATGTGTTTCGAGGGATCGACTAAGTTTGAATGATGTTATGGGATATGTTGGTATGTTTGGTTGAGGTCCCGAGGGCCTCAGGTGTGTTTCAGTTGGTTAACGGACCAACTTTTGGCTTGAATTCTGGGCAGATTGCTGCTGGTGTAAGGTTATGGTTTCCTTCTACGCGATCGCGTGAGGATGTTTTCGATCACGTAGTGAATTGGTGAGGCAGGATTTTTATTAATCACTATCGCATGGAATGGTTTGCGATCGCGTTAGTATGAGTTTTTGGTCAGTACGATCGCGTGGTCTTGTTTGCGATCGCGTAGAGTTAAAGGGGCGCGTGGGTGAGTTGAGCTTTGTTCTTCGCAATCGCGTGGAATGGTTTGCGATCGCGTAGGTTTAAGTCTTGATGAATCTCCATCGCTTGAGCTTGTCTGCTATCGCGTAAGGTAAATTGATGGGGCTGCAAGTTTGTTCTTCGCGATCGCGTGCCAAAGTTTGCGATCGCAGTGAAGGAATTATTTTAGCTGGGGAGAATGTTTAAAAGGCCGGAAGTGCGAATTTGGTTGTTATTTTCTCCATTGCTGCATGCGGACTTGAGATATTTTGAAAAAGAATTGAAGGGAATCAAGGGAAATCATCTGGAGGTAAGAATTTCATCTTCTTAACATGTTTCTATGTCAATTCTTAAGTGATTAAACCACAAAAATTCTAGAAATTTAGCCAAAGTTGGGGAAGAAGGGTGCATGGAAATAATTTTTTTTTTTTTTTTTGANTAAGGATGTAAAAATTATTGAATTTCGAGATGTGGGCCTGGGGCTCGGTTTGGCCGAATTTCGAGATTTTTGATTAAATTGATAATTTTTGATTGGGTTGTGTTCCTTGAGTATATATTAATGATGTTGAGCTGGTTTTGGCTAGATTCGGAGCAATCGGGGGCCAATTTGAGGGGCAAAGGCATAGCGGACTAGTGTCGCGGCCCGGTAGAGGTAAGTAATGGTCTTAAATCTTGTCGTGAGGGTATGGAACCCCGAACCACATATTTTCTCACTTAATTTGGAATCGCGCACATCTCGGATGACGAATATGTGGTGCGTACGGATTTTTGGATTGGACTAGGTCTTCTCCACGGCAACTAATGAGTTGCATATTTACAGTTGTTTTCCTTTGAGGGTGTTTTACTGCTGTTTTCCTCACTGCCTATTGATGATTTTACTCAGCATCATCGTGCATACTGTTTTTAATTGAAAATCAGCCTGATTTACACTACATGAGCATTAAAATGATGTTTTCGGGTCGAGTACCCCGTTCTATTACTTCGCCCGAGGGGCTTTTCGAGTGGTTCCACCGAGTGTGGCCGAGAGTAGAGAGCCCCTCCGGAGTCTGTACACACCACCAAAGAGAGCAGCGAGTGCGAGTGATTGAGTGATTGGGAGGCATGAGTGGATGTGGGGTGCTGAGTGATTGTGAGGTGCTAAGGTATTGTGAGGCATGCTTGAGGGGCTGATTATGAAACATGTTTTTGCCGTAGGGGATACTAATAATTTTACTACATTAATTTGCATAACAAATCCTTGTTTTAAAGTTGTTAAAAATGTGCATTGTTTTAAGGACTTTTGTGAAATTGATTCCTAAGGCATGATGATTTTGTATATCTTTGTATACTATTGGAAAGTAAGGTTGTGTTTATTGTGACTTTATTACATTGATCTTTATGTGATTCCTTGCTACTTAGACTTGATTTATTTCCATTACTACTGAGTTGGCGTACTCACATTACTCTCTGCACCTATGTGTGCAGATTCAGGAGCAGAGATCGAGCGTTAGGTTGTATATATGGTGAGTACACGCCATACCGATCATATTGACCAGTCACCCGCTAGACCATCAAGAGGTCGAGGCTGTGGTAGAGGTGGGGGGCCAGCCCGCGCAGCAGCCGAGGCAATACCTTAGGATCCCCCTATTGATCATGATCTGGTTCCCGCCGATGGTGTCCTAGAGGGATAGGCTCAGGCATCAGCAATGCCTATGGTAATTTCGGGTCTTCAGGAGGACCTGTCTCGGATATTGTCAGTATGAACCGGTTTGGCTCAGGTCGTTTCTATGTCTTCTTCTGCCGCAACAGCTTAGGCCAGGGGAGGGAATCAGACTCCAGCTGCCCGGGCACCTAAGCAGGTTGCACAGGGTATTCAGGCACCGGGAGTAGCCCCAGCTCAGCCAGTTACTTCGGGTCAGGATTATGTGGTGCATGCTATGCCTGAGGATGAGCATCAGCATACTTCAACCTCCGACTTTCAGCGGTACAAAGGGAGAGGATGCCCAGGAATTTCTAGATAGGTGCCTGAGGATACTGCGCACCGCGGGTATTTTGGAGACCAGTGGGGTCTCGTTTGTTACCTTTCAGTTTGCGGGTGCTGATTTTACTTGGTGGGATTCTTTCGAGAGGCATATAACGGTTGGTTTAGCACCTGTTACCTGGCAGCAGTTCTCCACGATCTTTTGGAGAAGTATGTTCCTTAGTCCCACAGAGAGGAGCAGTGTAGGCACTTTGAGCAGCAACGCCAGGGAGAGTTATTATTCACTCATTACGAGATGAGATTTTCCGTTTTGGCTAGGCATGCTTCTAATATTATCCCTACTGATAGGGAAAGGGTGAGGAGGTTCGTATATGGTCTTTCTTACCAGCTTCGGTTGTTTATGACTCGAGAGAGAGTATAGAGTGCTTAATTCGAGCATGTTGTTGACATAACTCGAGATATTAAGTCTGTTCGCTGCCAGGAGCGGGAGGAGACCAAGAGGCCTCGTTGTTCGGGCCGTTGCAGTGGTGATCCCTTAAGGGGACACTTTTAGCAGGGTAGGGGCCGGCCATTCAGGCCTCCTCAGTCATGCCGCTCAGCTTATGGTGGTGCATCTACGGGGCAGGGTCCCCGTGGTTCTCAATCAGGCGATACTTCATTTGGTGCCCTCCCAGCTCAGAGTGCAGCTCGAGCACCTCCAGTTCAGGGTTCATCTATTTAGAAGTCTTCCAGTGGCCGTGCAGGTGCTAGGGGTTTCTATCAGTCCCCGCCTCGAGCTCCAGGTAGTTATTTTGAGTGCAGAGAGTTCGGGCACGGGTGGAGGCAGTGTCCCCGTCATTTTGGTGGATCTTCTCAGTAGAGAGGCCAACCCTCGACTTTAGGTCCAGTCACTTCACCACTCACCCAGGTAGCTAGGAGTGGTGTTCAGTCAGCTAGAGGCCACCCTAGAGGGGGAGGTCGAGCAGGGGGAGGTGAGGCTCGTATGTATGCATTTCCAGCCAGGTAAGATGCTATGGCCTCATATGCCGTGATTGCAGGTATTGTTTCAATCTGTTACCATGATGACTTGGATTTATTTGATCCTGGTTCTGCATATATGTTCCTTCATATTTTTCCAATTTTCTGGATATGCCCCGTGAGTCTCTCGTCACCTCTGTTCATGTGTCGACTCCGGTGGGCGATACTGTTGTTTTGGACCGCGTGTATTGGTCATGCATTATATCTATTGGGGTTCTGGAGACCCGAGTGAATCTACTGTTACTCAGCATTGTCGATTTTGAATGTGATATTGGGCATTTATTGGTTATCTCTGTGCCATGATGTTCTTGATTGTCACGCTAAGACCGTTGCCTTAGCTATGCCAGTGTGTTCGAGGGTTGAGTGGAGAGGTTCTTCTGAGTATATGCCTAGCAGGGTGATTTCTTACCCGAAGGCTCGACGCATGGTTAAAAAGGGGTGTTTATCCTATTTGTCATTTGTGAGGGATGTCGGTGGTGAGGCTCTCGCTATTGATTCAGTTCTTGTGGTCCGTGATTTTCTGGGATTTTGATTTTGGTATTCACCTGGTGCCAGGCACTCAATCTATTTTTATTCAACCGTACCGCATGTCCCCAGCAGAGTTGAAGGAATTGAAGGAACAACTTCAGGAACTCCTAGATAAGGGGTTCATTCAGGCTAGTATATCACATTGGGGTGCACCGGTGTTGTTCGTAAAGAAAAAGGATGAGTCCATGCGTATGTGTATTGACAATCGGCAGTTGAATAGGGTTACCCCGCATTGATGATTTGTTTGACTAGCTTCAGGGAGATAGAGTGTTTTCCAAGATTGCTCAACATTTGACAGTTATGTTACAAAGGTTGAGGGAGGAGAAGGTTTATGAGAAATTCTCCAAGTGAGAGTTTTGGCTGGGATCAGTAGCTTTTTTGGGGCACGTGATGTCTAATGAGGGGATTAAGGATGATCCAAATAAGATTGAGGCAGTTCAGAGTTGGCCCAAGCCGTCCTCAACTACAGCGATTAGGAGTTTCCTTGGTTTGGCAGGATATTACCGTTGCTTTGTGGAGGGATTCTCTTCGATAGCTTCGCCTTTGACCAGATTGACCCAGAAGGGTGCTCTATTCAGATGGTCTGGCGAGTGTGAGGAGAGCTTTCAAAAGCTCAAGTCAGTATTGACTACAACTCCAGTACTAGTTTTGCCTGCTGGTTCGGGTTCTTACACAGTTTATTGTGATGCTTCTAGAGTTGGCTTGGGAGCTGTATTGATGCAGGACAGTAGGGTGATTGCCTACGCGTCCAGACAGTTGAAGGTGCATGGTAAGAATTATCTAGTGCACGATCTTGAGTTAGCTGCCATTGTTCATGCCTTGATGATTTGGCGGCATTATTTGTATGGAGTGCAGTATGAGATTTTCACTGATCATCGTAGTTTGCAGTATCTGCTGAGGCAGAAGGACTTGAATTTGCATCAGAGGAGATGGTTAGAGCTCCTCAAGGATTATGACCTCACTATCTTATATCATCTGAAGAAGGCCAATGTAGTGGTCGATGCCTTGAGTCGCAGAGTCGATAGTTTGTGGAGCATAGCTTACCTTCTGGTAGCAGAGCGGCCATTAGTTCTTGATGTTTAGGTCTTAGCAGGTCATTTAGTGAGATTGGATCTATCAGAACCCCCGCGGGTGTTGGCTTGTGTAGCCTCCGGGTCTTCTCTTTACGATCAGATTAGAGCACGCCAGTAGGATGATCCATATTGGCTTATTCTTCAGGACATGGTACATCTCGGTGATGCCAGAGATGTGGTTATTGTTGATGATGGGGTCATGAGGATGCAAGGTCGAATTTGGGTGCCCAATGTAGATGGATTTCGAGATTTGATTCTAGTAGAGGCTCATAGTTTGCGGTATTCCATCCATCAGGGTGCCGCGAAGATGTATCAAGATTTAAGGCAACATTATTGGTGGAGGAGAATGAAGAGGGATGTTGTGGAGTTTGTGGCTCGGTGTCTCAACTGTCAACAGGTTAAGTATGAGCACGAAAGACCTGGTGGATTGCTTCAGAGGTTTGATATTCTGGAGTGGAAGTGGGAGCGGATCACCATGGACTTCGTAGTTGGACTCCCATTGACTTAGAGGAGGTTTGATGCTATATGGGTTATTGTGGATCGGCTGACCAAGTCCGCGCACTTCATTTCTGTTGGTACTACGTATTCATTAGAGAGGTTAGCTGAGATTTATATTAGGGAGATTGTCCTTTTGCATGGGGTTCCAATTTCTATCATTTCCGACAGAGGCACTCAGTTCACGTCCCAGTTTTAGAGAGCCGTGTTGAGAGAGTTGGGTACTCAGGTTGAGTTGAGCACAGCGTTTCATCCTCACACCGATGGGCAGTTGGACCGTACCATTCATATTTTGGAGGACATGTTCCGTGCTTGTGTGATTGCCTTTGGTGGTTCATGGGATCAGTTTCTGCCACTAGCGGAGTGTGCATATAACAACAGCTATCAGTCGAGTATTCAGATGGCTCCATATGAGGCCTTGTATGGTAGGAGGTGTAGATTTCTGGTTGGTTGGTTTGAGTAGGGCGAGGCTAGGCTATTAGGCTCATACTTGGTTCAGGATTCCTTGAGTAAGGCAAAGTTGATTCAGGAGTGGCTTCGCACGGCACAATGTAGGCAGAGAGTTATGCGGTCCGGAAGGTCCGAGATGTGTCTTTCATGGTTGGGGATAAGGTGTTGCTGAAGGTATCACCCATGAAGGGTGTTATGAGATTCGGGAAGAGAGAAAAGCTGAGTCACAGGTTCATTGGACCATTTGAGGTACTTCAGAGGGTTGGGGAGGTGGCCTATAGGCCTGATATGCCTCCTAGTTTATCGAGTATTCATCTCATACTCCATGTTTCGATGCTCCAGAAGTATGTTGGTGACCCTTCCCATGTTTTGGGAGTCAACACGGTTTAGTTCGAGGGTGATATGTCATATGAGGTAGAGTCAGTGGCTATTTTGGGTCGACAGGTGAGGAAGCTGAGCTCTAAGGATATAGTTTCAGTGAAGGTTCAATGGAGAGGGCAGCCGGTGGAGGATGCCACCTGGGAGAACGAGCGGGAGATGCGGGACAGATATCCTCACTTATTCAGGCTCTAGGTATGTTTCTAAACCCGTTCGAGGACGAACGTTTGTTTAAGAGGGGGAGGATGTAACGACTCGACCGGTCGTTCCGTGAGATTTACCCCATTTCCCCTATTTCTGCATTTGTTGTGTATCATTATCTTGTTTTTTATGTGTTGTATCAGTTGGTTTGGGTCCGGAGTAGTTATAGTGAGAGTTTAGGCATTTAGCCTTTTAAAGTAGCCTAATAGTTCAGAAAGTCAACTGAGAGTTAACTTATTGATAAATGACCTCGAAATGCGGATTTTATGGTTCGAATACCTTCGTTAGGTGATTTGGGACTTGAGAGTGTGTTCGGAATATTTTTTTGATTTTCGGAGTGGAATTGGGATTGAATTGGCAAAAGTTAGTTTTTGGCGATTTCCGATCGGCAGTGGAAAATAGTCTATCTGGGTCGGAATGGAATTCTGGAAGTTGGAACAGTTTCGTAATGTCATTTTGGATATGTCAGCAAAATTTCAGGTTAATCGGAGGTGTTTTGGTTGGTTTCGATGTTGTTGGCGAAATTTGGAAGTTTCGAAGTTCTTAGGCTTGAATTTGATGTAAATTTTGTGTTCTCCTGTTTCTTTTTGTTTTTGAAGACTCGAATATGTTTGATTATGTTATGGGATACGTTGGTATGTTTGGTTGAGGTCCTGAGGGCCTCGGGTGTGTTTCGGGTGGTTAACGGACCAACTTTTAGCTTGAATTCTTGGCAGATTGTTGCTGGTGTAAGGTTCTGGTTTCTTTCTGCGTAATCGCGTGAGGATGTTTGCGATCGTGTAAGGTTAATTGGTGAGGAAGGATTTTTGTTAATCGTGATCGCGTGGAATGGTTTGTGATCGCGTGAGTATGAATGTTTGTTCAGTGTGATCGCGTGGTCTTGTTTGCGATCGCGTAGAGTTATAGTGGCGCGTGGGTGAGTTGAGCTTTGTTCTTCGCGATCACGTGGAATGGTTTGCGATCATGTGGGCTTAATTATTGATGAATCACATGAGGTTGTCTGTGATCGTGTAAGGTAAATTGATGGGGCAGCAATTTTTTTCTTCGCGATCGCGTGCCAAAGTTTGCGATCGCAGTGAAGGAATTATTTTAGTTGTGCAGAATTTTTAAAAGGCCGGAAGTACGAATTTGGTTATTATTTTCCCCATTGTTGCATGCGGACTTGAGAGATTTTGAAAGAGAATTGAAGGGAATCAAGGGAAATCATCTGGAGGTACGAATTTCATCTTCTTAACACGTTTCTATGTCAATTCGTAGGTGATAAAACCACAAAAATTCTTGAAATTTAGCCAGAGTTGGGGAAGAAGGGTGCATGGAAAATTTATTTTTCTTTTGAGGATTTGTGTGGACAATTATGGTCCGATTTTAGTGTTCTTGGTATGCATATAATCGTGACAGGACGAGGATTCTAAGGATCTAAAAATTAATTAATTCCGAGATGTGGATCCGGGGCTCGGGTTTAGCCGAATTTCAAGATTTTTGATTAATTTGCTAATTTTCGATTGGGTTGTGTTCCTTGAGTATATATTAATGATGTGGAACTGGTTTTTGCTAGATTCGGAGCAATCGAGAGCCAATTTTAGGGGAACATATATAGCGGATTAGTGTCGCTACCCGGTAGAGGTAAGTAATGATCTTAAATCTTGTCCTGAGGGTATGGAACCCCGGACTACATATTTTGTCACTGAATTTGGAATGGCGCACATGTCGGATGAAGAATATGTGTAAACTATTGAGTTGCATATTTACTTAAAATATTATGTTAAATTATGTTCTAAAGATATGTGCAATATTTGGACTGTAAGGCGTGTTTGGGGCCCCGTGCCGATCTATTTAGGCCCCTTTGAGGCATTTTACTGTTGTTTTCCTCACTACCTGTTGATGATTTTACTCAGCATCATCGTGCATATTGTTTTAATTGAAACTCAGCCTGATTTACACTACATGAACATTAAAATGATGTTTTCAGGTCGAGTACCCGTTGTATTACTTCCTTGAGGGGATTTTCGAGTGGTTCCACCTATTATGGCCGAGGGCCAAGAGTGATGGTGAGGAGACCCTTCGAAGTTTGTAAACACCCTCTGTGAGCGCACCGAGTGCGAGTGATTGAGTGATTGGGAGGCATGAGTGGTTGTGAGGTGCTGAGTGATTGTGAGGTGCTGAGGGATTGTGAGGCATGCTCGAGGGGTTGATTATGAAACATGTTTTTGCCCGAGGGGCTACTTATGATTTTACTACATTCATTTGCATACCAAATCCTTGTTTTATAGTTTTTAAAAATGTGCATTATTTTAAGGACTTTTGTGAAGTTGATTTCCAAGGCATGACGATTTCGTATATCTATGTATACTATTAGAAAGTAAGGTTGTGTATATTGTGACTTGATCACATTGATCTTTATGTTATTCCTTGCTACCTAGACTTGATTTATTTCCATTACTACTGATTTAGCGTACTCACATTACTCCCTGCACCTCCGTGTGCAGATTCAGGAGCAGATATCGAGCGTTAGATTATATATATATATATATATATATATATATATATATATATAAAATCAGCTTTTGCAGCATCTTTGCTTTCCCTTCCTGTTGTATTTAGCTTTGATTCGGAGTTTCGTATCACAATACTTTTTTTTGGCTTATTTTACTAGATGCTCATGACATGTTGGCTCCGGGTTTTGGGGATGGCAGTACTGTATATAAAATTTGCCTATTATATTAAGAACTTTCTGTATATTGGTATGCATTGCTTGAAACTTAAATGGGATTTTCAAAAGGAAATGTGAACACGCGGTAGTCGGCTAGCCTAGTTCCATGATAGGCGCCATCACGGCCGGTTAGGATTTGGGGTCGTGACACGTTCGTTGTAAAAATAGAAAAATTTTGATGTTGCCTCATTGAGGTGTTATAAAGTCGATGTTGCCTCATAGAGGTCTTACATTGTTTATATTGCCTCATGGAGCGCTTACATTGGTGCCTCATGGTGGACTTATGAGGTCTTACAGACTTGACGTTGCCTCGGTGTTTCGTGGTGGCACACCGATGCCTAAAGCAGCTGCACAGTTCTCTCCATGATCTCAAGACCGTTGTTTCAATGTGCATTCACTAAGTTAGACATTTTCTGATCAGAAATCGAAGATTCTTGGAAAAGAAAAAGCGTAAGGAATAACTTATGTTTTTAGAAAACCAGCACTAAAAGAATCACTATTATTTTTAGTCCCACGATGGGCGCCAAACTGTGTACCATGAAAAGGTAATTATAATTATATCTGATTTTGTGGTTCTAAAACTATGTGAAATATTTTATAGTAGTTGTTTAGGCAATAGATACTAAGTGATAGTTAAGAAAAATGAGACTATAGCAAATGATAATAGAATTATGCAAACCGAGCAGTTATGAGACGGGGTCTCGAGCTGGCCGAAATAAGGCCTCGACGTCGAGCTCGAGTTCTTGACAGAGGGCGGCCGATGAAGACATGACACTATTCAGGGCCTCAAAGATGTCCTCTTTGTGTTCAACAATGAGCAATAAATGAACACAATGAATAGAAAACAATAAATCAATGGAACAATTGTAGAGAATGTTTGAGTTAGAGAGCAGACAATGTTCTTGTTCTTGTATTTAATATCATGTGAAAAAATTTCAAGGGTCCCCTTTATGTAGGAGTGGGAATCCCAACATAGTATATGTGTAATTATTACAAAGAGATACAGTTGGTACAACTATTTAATGGTCTGGTACGGACTTGCACTATTCTTCCAGGCGTATTAAGCTCTAGCCACGTGCCTTTGAGAATTTCCCGCTTTTCCATGATGGTCACCGATTTATACCGCCCCGAGGTCGAGCGTGAGAAATCCTCGATATCCTCCCTCGTTGTCAAACCTCGAACTATGCTTCGAGCCCTTTGATGCTAGGATATGGAATGCCATAATGATAATAAAATCGGGCTCTCCGGTTTTAACCGCATACAATTAATAACACTAGGTGTGCATTATATTTTTAAGACTCTTTTGTGAAAGATTCCATGATGGCACATACCATTCTTTACCATTTCTATAGCTCACAATCCGCCAACCCTCTTCGATCATACATCGATGCAGGATAAACAACTCCCTTGCCCAAGGATGGTCTTTATAATTACCCAATTTAGTAGAATTTCGAAATTAAGAGCTAGGGCATAGATTCTTACTTTTAAGGTGAACACTTAGTGGATTTCCTTGCGAATCATAAATGGTTTGAGCAAGAACTAATGGGTAATAGGTTGAAGAATACTTCCCCATTCTAATCACTCTCTCTCTCACTCCAAAAGTATCAGATTTTACAAGTAAGATGATCGGGATTGGGTCGGGTTAACGAGATCGGGTCGCATAATGCTCCACAGTATCACCATCGGAAAGATCTCAAGGCTGGATATGCGATCAAATTGCGGCCCGTGAAATAGTTATGTGGTCGCATAATGGGCCGCAAAAATGACATAAAAAATGGCCCAAATGGATGCCTCACTCTGCGGCCATTCTGCGGCCGACAGAGTGATTATGCGGCCGTATTGTGGGCTGCAGAAATGCCTTATTCTGCCAACATTTTTCTTTTACTCCTCGGTGTACTGTTTAACCTAAAAAGAATCTCAATAATCTTTAACACATATGCCTAACTCGGCACCACGAGACCCCAGGTTTTAGGTAAAATTTTACAGCGCCTTACAATGAGGATATGACTTCATGGCTTAGGCTCTTTTATTGTTTCAAGGCCCGTCTGCTATTGTCTTCCCTACACTTTACTATAAACTTTGTCATCATGTTATACATTTATTTACCATTATCACTCATGTATCTAATCTTACTCACAATGCTTCATTTAATCTCTTCTTATTCTCCTGCTAAAATTTCTGTATATCACTTTATTCTGAAAAATTCAAAAAAGCATTCTTCCTAGAGGCGAGATTAATACTAAAGTAAATATTTAACCCTTATAGGATTTCACTACACATCTTTTGAAATTTCTGACCGTTCTAGTATTCATATCTGATTGTACTATTCTATACTGCACTATGTGGGTGTCGCACGAGAAGATATGTTACCATATTTGTATTATAATCCGGAAATGTCAGCTAACGTAAACAATCCATCCACCATTTTTGGTTACTCTAACCCTAGATAGATCCTTATATCCAGTCTTTCTCTTAAACTATATTTGTTAGCTGCCATATGGTATAACTGAGATGGGTGTGTCCAATTATACATACCTCAATTACTGTTGAAGGTAACTAAAAAAGCTTATATTTATTTGCCTGAATTTTAAATACTGATAAACTTCCTTAATTGGGAACCTCGTACCCTTCTTCATATTGCTTCTTTTACTTGTTGAAACTTGTATCTGCCCTATGAATCTCTCGTTGCTTTTTACTATATGGGTGGATAGATATTGATTACTTAGGGCTCCTCTTCAAGAATGTTACACGTATTAGTACACACATGATCTGCTAAAAATCATACACTTACTCATCATAAGCAGGATGCACAATTGAGTTCCTCTGACTCAACTCTTCCACGGCCACATCTCTTACTAACTATTTTCATGGATATAGCTATGATTTTTTATGAATAAAATAGAATTCAGGAGTTTGAATACTTAAAACTGAGCTCTACCACACAATCTAGAGCAAGAAGAAAGAGTAACAGTCCTAAATTCCATGTAGCCTCATGCTTATATGTGTGGTGCACAACACACCCATAAACAAGACTCTACTAGACACGGCTTGTAGACTCTCTAGGACATAACTGATCTGATAGCAATTTTATCACGACCTAAACTGCATGTCGCGATGGGCTCCCAGTGCCTTGCTCAATCGAGTACCAACATCTAATATCCTTCTTATCATAACATCATAGGAAAAATGGGCCTGAAGGGCCGTCATGAGATACCATAATAAAACATGTACTTATTTTGAGACCATAGCCTATTTATTGTTGCTTAGTATGGTAGACTTTGTTATTATTTTTGGCACGAACTTGTTGTTGCCCTATTACGCTATTCTTGATTGTCACGCCAATATTGTGAAGTTGGCTATGCCACGATTACCATGGTTACTTTTGAATAAGACATTTTTCTCATCTCTTTTTACCAAACAAGTCTGCCGATTTTGTGCGATTAGAAAAGGATATTCATTTAGTTGTGGATTTTAAGCAACTCGTTTAACAATATCTCGTTCATACGTTCTATTCCCTCGCTAAACATGTATAATAAGTAAATAGCAGCTGGAAATTTATAAAAGAATGATATGATTAACATATAGGGAAAATGATTAAATACTAACAAAGTGCTAGCAATTTAGTCTACAATGAAAAAGAAAAAAACAATTGTTCTTCTACCAACAAGTATACAATGTTATGGAGATAGCACAATTTAATTCTCTTTGTATTATCTAGATATTCTCTTTTAGATTATATATTTCAGTGCATCATGGAAAATGCATAATTACTTATACGTTACAAAATAGCTCTTCAAGAGCCTTGATTCCGAGGGTTGATGTTGCTATAAAAACCTTTATTTCACTTTAATCTTCTATAGGTTCTCGATCCTTCGATAAAGAAATTCACATAAAGAATTGTGATTCAACAAACCTTTGCTCTTATATTCTTATATAGCATGTTATATGCATGTATCCATGATCACAAAAGAATGATGCAGAGAATTAAATGAGTTGAATCATTAATTAATAAGTGGTATGGAAGTATATCGCATAGGGTTAATGTATTGAATTATCTAACGAAAATAGCAATAAACTACTCGTTTCCTCTTTCTGGTGTTATAGAGATGACGAATGGGATTCTACGGTCTCATTAGGTGATAACAAATTTCTCTACCCACGTGAAAATATTCGTAATTTGTGTCTCTTATACTTGTTTTATTTTATATTTTTCTTTAATTTTATGAAATAATTTGAAGCTATATATTTTATATTTTATAATTATATAAATTTTTCTTAATATCCTGAATGTTCTAGACTATGGCTTAATGATAGTGTTAATATTATGTATGTCATATATTTAAGCTACGATTGATATTAGATCTTTTTCTTCTCATTCCTCTTTCTTCGTAAATCTTATTTAGAACAAAATCAGATCCATGTGATATTATTCAAAAAGAAAATACTTTTACATAATATTTTTCAGGATTGAGAATGGTAATTCCAATCTAAAATTATATCAAATTCCTCTATGAGCCAAACTTTGTCTTGACTTTTACGTTACCATGTTCATCCGGGCAAAGCCACACACGATTACAACACACGTCATGTGTAACAATACAATCTATTGTAAGTACAACGCCGGTAACATTTGAGTTTGTGCTTTTTCCGATGGCTTTGGCTTTCATGATCTCAACTACTATCAACTCCAGCCACTCAAATTGAGTTTTATCCCCGGGAAGTTTGCAGTGATTGACAACAGAGGTGCATGGCTCACAAGGAGGGTATGGAGTTTTTGATTGAATTATAACCATGAAGTGAGAAGAAAATAGAAAGCCATGAAGAAAAGAGACTATATTTCTCTCCATGTTTACGTTGTTAGAGATGTTATGATAATGGAAGAACTTGACCTTTTATAGGGCCATGAAACAATGGTGAGCGAGTTTTAACAATTACATTAGGATTATATATAATATAATCAATTTTTTGCAATATACTATTAAAATACATTCAGAGATATTATAATATATTTATGTTTATTCTAGAATAGGATCTACATTAAAGGTAGAACATTTAATTTGTTGTTAGTTTAGGAATAATAATATTAGATTTAACAATTTGAGACTTAACATAAAACTCCAAGTTAAATTCATTTCTACCTCTTATCATTAGCAATATGATACTAAATACTTGCAAGATACATACAACATACATACTTCTACCACGTGGACCACGAGTGTGACTACCCAAAATACATATGTACAATACCCACGTTAGGTCTATGGAGCCTCTACGAGTGATAGGATTTCATACAGTACTTGCTGGAAAAAGGCTCCGGCTATACCTTACATACAAGATAGACCCAAAAGAAGGTGACATGAACCACACATGGTCCCGGGACGAAGTGGGGCTCACCAATTAAACTGCAGAGTGGAGAGGAGCACTACTGCCGGTGGACTGAATTACCTGCTGTAGAACAACCTACATTCATATAAGAGAATGTAGCACCTTCGACAATAGGGACGTTAGTACTGTGGAATAGTATAGTACTAGTATGTATGAACAAACTTTACTCTAAGTAAGATCATTAATGCACAGATAAGAGACAGTAATGGAATCAACAAGCATTGTTCAGAAACAGAAACAATCAAAATCACAAGTTCCACACATTTCCCATTTTTCCTTTCCAACAACACTATATTCAAGAATTTCATAGATTCTTCATTTCAATGTGATTACATTACATCCTTATTACCTCCGCCACCCTTATTACTTCACCCACCCTTATTTCTTCGTGTTTCGGCGTGCAACCCGATCCCACAAGACAATCACATTTCATGTCAACATTTCAAATTTACAATTCAATCACATAGAATTTCATCATAAGGACACAATCTCAGTACAACCAATCACCCGTACGATTGCAAGTCACAACAGATCTTTCTCGAGACAACGAGTCAAATAATACATTTCAACAATCAGTGTAGTACGACTGAATCAACCACAATTCCTATTTATCATACCACTTCACAGCTCTTATCACTTAGTCATATTCACATACTTCGGTTTGTTACGAATCTTTCATACCGGCATATTAGGGTACTTAACAAACCTTACACATGGAAAAAAATTCACATGTAAAATAACCTATTCACAATTCTATATAGCAAAATACATGAATCTCAGCTACACGGTCAGATAGTAGGGCATCATGCCTCAATATATTTAGAACACCCAATGTGCACATACTAAGACAATTATCACGTAGTGACTGTTCCGGCACCAACAAGGTGACTTTACGAAGATTAAAGGTAGCCAACATACCTTGGGTCGAAATTCCTTTTTAACTTTTACTCACAAATCACCGAACTGACTAGTACCATCAATCTAGTTCACAAATAAACATATTCAACTCAGAATAGGAAATCATGCGTACAATTCAAACTCTTTTAAGCATTTTATCGAACGTTAGGTGACCTCATTAAATTATCACCCCTTCATTGTGAATTTTACCCCAACCCTCTTCCCTTTTTCCTAGATTAGGAAGTTCTTCTCACATGCATACATGGGTTCGACCTCCATTTTCAAGAACCATCCTATGTGTTTTATTCTTAATTAAAATATGAGAACTTGGGGAAAATGGGGTGAAGACTTCCCTCTTTTAGTGAAGAAGATAACACTAACTCTATAGATTCCGGGCTTGAGCGAATTTGAAGAATCAATTTTGAGGAAGAAGAACTTTCCCTTTCAAGAACCCTCTCTCCCTTCTCTAAAATTTGCTCAGAAATCAGTTAAAAATGAACGGGAGGGGTGTTTTAATGAACTGTCGCATTTTAATATTATAAAAATAGGAGTCTGACACTAGAATGCAATCTGGAATATGATTGCATTCATGACATGCGGTCCGCAAAATCGACCGCATAATGGCCCTCAAGATGGGACAACATTTAAAACACAATGTGCAACTATGCGACCACTATGCGGTCCGCATGCACATTATGCGATAACATAGTGCGTCGCATAACCTCCCTCACCAATATCAATGGGCAAGAATGCGACAACCATGCGGTCCACATAACCAACATGCGATCGCATTTTGAACCGCATAGCCGTCCTCAAATTGGCAGTGATTCTTCCCATGTATGCGACAATTATGTGGTCTGCATACACGTTATGCGATCGTATAGTGCGTCTCTTAACGCCCAAATTTCTGGAAAATTCATCTTTCAAATTTCGGGGTACTTTTTACTGAAAAATACGTCCGTTTTAAGAATTTCTACAGTTATAACAACTTGGTGAGTTATTCGGGTATTATTTTAAACAATAAATTTTACGGGTATTTACATCCTCCCCCTCTTAAAATCATTTGTCCTCAAATGATGACCGGACAATCATTTGTTTTTGAAAATACAATATGCCAACCCCCAATTTTTTCTAACTCCGATATTTTCTGGATATTTCGCCAGAGTTTCCTTTGTAATTAGGCCTATATACCTATCAGAGAGCCCCCGAAACACATGTTTCTTAACCAATTTCACACATAACTAGTTACTTCATGGCCTTGCATATAATTTGGTCACCTCGACAAGTCCCGTACAATTCAATTCCTTCAACATGTCATACACACTTCAATTAATCATTACCAATCTACCCTTCCATTAATCATTTAACCATCACATGAGTTTCACATAATTTCATTTACTGCACGGGGTTTCACATTACTCAATTAGTCACAACATACAAAAATATGGCACAATTTTAGAACTTACAATAGTAGAGAAATTAGGGGAAAAAGTGGGTGCTTTTGCACAAAACTGAACGTAAAATATATTTTGCTTAGAGATGACAG
Source organism: Nicotiana knightiana (assembly GCA_005239525.1). NCBI lineage: Eukaryota > Viridiplantae > Streptophyta > Magnoliopsida > Solanales > Solanaceae > Nicotiana > Nicotiana knightiana. The sequence continues at coordinate 39,849 of ML410150.1, forward strand.
TTCCCACGATCACTACTAGACTTATTCAAACAAATGGGGATATTTTTCTTTCATTTCATTTTTCGCTTGCCACGTGGCTTCCTCAACGTGCTGACTTCCCCACAACACATTAACTAAAGAAATGTCTTTGTTCCTCAATATACAGACTTATATATCAAGAATAGCAACCGGAACCTCTTCATACGATAATTATTCATTAACCTCAATAGTCATAACTAGCACGATGACTCATGGATCTCCAACCACTTTCTTCAACATAGACACATGGAACAGCGGGTGCACTAACGACAATTTAGGGGGGTAATTATAACCCATAAGCCATTTATCATATCATTTGGGATCAATTTCCCTTTATTCACAAACATCATCACTCCCTTCATGGTAGTTACCTTCAAGAATACCCAATTATATACTTGGAATTCAAATTCTCTTCGACAAACATCCGCGTAGGATTTTTGACGACTATGAGCAGTTTTCATCCTCTCCTGAATGACTCTGTCGTTTTCCAAAGCCTGGTGCAGAAGATCTGGCCCTAATAATTTTGCTTCCCCAACCTCGAACCACCGAATCAGAGATCTACACCTTCTTCCGTACAATGCCTCAAATGGGAGCCATCTGAATACTAGCGTGAAAGCTGTTATTTTAAGAAAATTCGATAAGTGGTAAATGATCATCCCAACTACCCTTGAAGTCCAACACACAAGCCCGTAATATATCCTCAAGCGTCTGAATAGTCTGCTCTACCTGACCACCAGTCTGTGGATGGAAAGCCATGCTAAGATTTACCTAAGTACCCAAACCTTGCTGAAATTTCCTCCAATAATTAGCCGTGAACTGGACTTCTCGATCTGAGATAATAGAAACTGGAATACCATGAAGCCTGACTATTTCCTTGATATACAACTGAGCCTACTGTTCTGTAGTGTCAGTTGACTTGACTTGCAAGAAGTGAGCTGATTTCGTAAGTCGATCCACTATCACCCAAATCGAGTCGAACTTGCGTTGAGTGCGAGGTAACCCTACCACTAAATCCATGTTGATCATTTCCCATTTCCACATTGGAATTTCCATAATCCGAGTTAACCCACCGGGCCTCTGATGCTCGGCCTACACCTACTGACACTTCGGACATTTAGATACAGAGTCTACCACACCTCTCTTCATACCACTCCACTAATAAACTTCCCGGAGATCATGATACATTTTCGTAGAACCTGGGTGCCCGGAATACCTGGAATTGTGAGCCTCTACCGCCAGCCTCTCCCGAAGATTATCCACATCTGGAAAACGTAGTCGTCCCTGGCACCATAAAACACCATCATCACTACCGAGTGAAAATGCCGAAATCTTGTTATTCAAAAATGCCTCCTTCAACTACGCCAATGCGGGGTCCATACACTGCTTTTCCTTGACTTCTGCTACAAGTGATGATTCTGCCCCATTATGCACCATAATATTTCCCTCGTCCAAGGTCGAGAGACAGACCCCCACACTGGCCAATTGATAAATCTCCCGAGCTAAAGGCCTCCGATCCACTTTAAAATGAGCCCATGGACTTCCGACTGAGAGCGTCGACCACCACATTCACCTTCCCTGGATGGTACAAAATGTTCATATCATAATCCTTAAGAAATTGTTACCATCGTCGCTGCCTTAAATTCAACTCCTTCTGCTTGAAAAAATATTGGAGACACTTGTGGCCTGAGAACACGTCCACGTGGACCCCATACAAATAATGCTGCCAGATTTTTAATGCAAATACAACTGCCACGAGTTCTAAATCATGCGTCGGATAATTCTTCTTGTGATTCTTGAGTTTCCTAGAAGCATAGGCTATAACCTTCCCATGTTGCATCAACGCCCATCCCAAACTAACCATTGAATCCATCTGGCCTTTCTGTTCCAGATCAGAGTGTTCTTATTACTGCTGCGGCGGATGGTGGTACAATCCCTCCCGCCGATATTCCTGATCCTTCTTCAGTTCCAGCTCAAGGTCCCGGTGCTTCCGATGGAGACCTCATGGAAGCTATTCATATGTTGACCCAGTTAGTGTCCGCTCAAGCCCAAAGATATCATGTTACCCCTGCGTCCTCTAGAGGACAGGGAGATTCCGCCGGTTCCAGAGTCAATAAATTGCTGTTGGCCCCTCCACGGTTCTCAAGTATTGATCCAGAGGCCGATCCACATGACTTTTTAGATGAAATGTACAAGACGCTTCGGGTTATGAAGGATACAGAGACAGAGGAGGTTGAGTTAGCATCTTACAGGTTGAGGGGAGTAGCGTATTCCTGGTTCAAGGTATTGGAGGATTCCCGTGTGGAGGGAAGTCCTTCGGAAAGATGTGATGAGTTCTTTGATGCTTTCATGGATCACTTCTTGCCTACTGATACCATGGCAGCCCGTGATACGTAGTTTGAGTTTCTCAAGAAGGGTAATATGAGTGGGTGGGAGTACTACATGGAGTTCGTGAGGTTGTACAAGTACGCTCCTCGGTTGGTATCCACTATGGATGCCACAATTTAACGGTTTGTTCAGGGCCTCAATTCCTTGGTTTTGAATGAAGCTACTACATATGCCTTGCACTCAGACATGAATTATGGTAAGATAGTGGGATTCGCCCAGGCCACGGAGGCTAGAAAATTAAAGATAAGGTCGAAGAGGGAAAGTATCAGCAGGGCACGAACAGCGGGCCACTCGGGGAGTTCAGTTGGAGGAGGGAGACCAGTTCAGGGGAGAGGATCATCAAAGCCATCCCAGTCTTATGATCAGTCCTCATACAGTGCAGCGTCATAAGTGCACTGTTATCAGCAGAGCAGTCGCTCGTGACCAGGATCATACAATAGGAGACCCAATCAGTCCGGCTGTCCAGGAAGGAGGTTCCAGCAGCAGAGGAGGGCTCTGTGCCCTAAGTTTGGGAGGTTCCATACCGAGCCTTGTTACCTGGATATCCCAGTATGCTACGGGTGTGGCTTTAGAGGTCACATTCGACGGGATTGTCGTGTGCCCAGTCAGGGCATGTGTAGTGATTTTCCTCAGCCATCCGGTTCTTCAGTCGCCGCATCTTCAGTACGTCCTCCAGCTCAAGCAAGGCATGGTGCAGTTAGAGGTGGAGCTCGTGGTAGAGGTGGACCCAGCCGGTTCTATGCTTTAAGTAGTCGCCAGAGTGCAGAGGCTTCTCTAGATGTTGTTACTGGTATACTGGATGTTCAAGCCCTTGATTGTTATGCTCTTATTGATCTGGGGTCCTCATTGTCTTATGTTACCCTATTTATTGCTTTAGGTTTTGGGATAGAACCCAAACAACATCATGAGACGTTCTCTGTGTCGACTCCGGTTGGTGATTCCACTACAGTCGCACGAGTCTATAGGAATTGTGTTGTCATGGTGTGTGGTTGAGATACCACGGCCGATATTATCGAACTAGGGATCGTAGATTTCGATGTTATCATGGGGATGTATTGGCTTTACTTGTGCTTTGCTAATCGACTGCCGAACCAAAATTATGAGGCTAGAGTTTCCTAATGAGTAAGTTATTGAGTGGAAAGGGAATGGTGTGGTGACAAAGGGTAGGTTTATTTCCTACCTTAAGGCCTTGAAGATGATTAAAAAGGGGTGTATTTATCATTTGAACCGGTTTGCGGACACCGCTTCAGAAGTGTCTTCCCCCGAGTCCGTCCCAGTCATGAATGAGTTTCTTGAAGTGTTTTCGGAAGAGCTTCCAGGGATCCCGCCAGATAGGGGGATCAATTTTTGGATTGATGTATTGCCATATACGCAGCCAATATCTATTCCACGATACAGAATGGAGCCAGCAGAGTTGAGGGAGATAAACGAGTAGTTGAAATACTTATTAGAGAAGGGGTTCATTTGGTCGAGTGTGTCGCCGTGGGTCTCTCCAGTTATTTTCGTCAGGAAGATTGATGGGTCGCTTCAGATGTGTATTGATTATCCGCAGCTCAACAAGGTCACAATAAAAAACAAGTATCCATTGCCTCGAATAGATAATTTTTTTGACCAATTGCAGGGTGTGAGGTTCTTCTCAAAAATTGATTTACGATCGGGGTATCACCAGTTGAAGATCTGGGAGCAATATATTCCTAAGACCGCCTTCAGAACTCGTTATGGCCGTTTTGAATTTTTGGAAATGTCCTTTGGAATGGCCAATGCTCCAGCGGCTTTCATGGATCTTATGAATCGGGTTTTGAAACCGTTTCTTGACTCCTTCGTGATTATTTTTATTGATGACATCCTTGTCTACTCGCGCAGTCGGGAGGATCATGCTAATCACCTTAGGGCAGTTCTGCAAACTCTTCATCAGCACCAATTGTATGCCAAGTTTTCAAAATGTGAATTTTTGTTGGAGTCAGTCACATTTTTGGGTCATGTTGTTTCCAGAGAAGGGATTAAGGTTGATCCCCAGAAGATCACAACGGTGAAGGATTGGCCTAGACCAACAAACCTGTCATAGATTCGCAGTTTCTTGGGTCTAGGCGGGTATTATCGGAGGTTTGTGGAGGGGTTCTCTACCCTCGTCTCCCCATTGACTAAATTGACGTAGAAGGCAACTAAGTTCCAATGGTCTGACGCTTGTGAAAAGATCTTTCAGGAATTGAATTCAAGATGGACTTCGGCACCGGTGTTTACTTTGCCATAATGCACAGAGGGATTTGTGGTTTATTGTGATGCTTGAAGGGTTGGTTTGGGATGTGTGTTGATGCAACATGGGAAGGTTATAGCCTATTCTCCAGGCAACTCAAGAATCACAAGAAGAATTATCCAACGCATGATTTAGAACTCGCGGCAGCTGTGTTTGCATTAAAAAATCTGGTGGCATTATTAGTATAGGGCTCATGTGGACATGTCCTTAGACCACAAGAGTCTCTAATATTTGCTCAAGCAGAAGGAGTTGAATTTAAGGCAGCGGCGATGGTTAGAATTGCTTAAGGATTATGATATGAACATTCTGTACGATCCACGGGAAAGAAAATGTAGAGCCCGACGCTCTTAGTCGGAAGTCTATGGGTAGTTTGGCTCATTTGGAGGAAGATCTGAGGTCGTTGCCTCGAGAGGTTTGTCAATTGGCTAGTCTGGGGGTCTGTCTCTCGACCTCAGACGGGGAGAAATTCATGGTGCATAATGGGGCGGAATCATCACTTGTAGCAGAAGTGAAGGAGAAGCAGTTTATTGATCCAACATTGGCGCAGTTGAAGGAGGCAGTTTTGAATAGCAAGATTTCGGCATTTTCACTCGGGAGCGATGATGGTGTTTTGCGGTGTCAGGGAAGGTTATGTGTTCCTGATGTGGATAATCTTCGGTATAGGGTGATGGCGGAAGATCACAATTCCAGGTAATCCGTGCACCTAGGTTCTAAATGAAAAGAGGTGTGGTAGACTTAATGTCCGAAATGTCAGCAGGTGAAGGCCGAGCAGCAGAGGCCTGGTGGGTTAACACAACATATGGAAATTCCAATGTGGAAATGGGATATGATCAACATGGATTTGGTGATAGGGTTACCTCGCACTCAGCGTAAGTTCGACTCGATTTGGGTGATAGTGGATCGACTCACGAAATCAGCTCACTTCTTGCCTGTCAAGTCCACCGATACTGCTGAACAATACGCTCAGTTGTATACCAAGGAAATATTCAGGCTTCATGGTACTCCAATTTCTATTATCTCAAACCGAGGAGCCCAGTTCATGGCTAACTTTTGGAGGAAATTTTAGCAAGGTTTGGGTACTTAGGTAAATCTCAGCACAACTTTCCATCCGCAGACTGATGGTCAGGCAGAGCGGACTATTAAGACGCTTGAAGATATTTTACGGGCTTGTGTGTTGGACTTCAGGGGTAGTTGGGATGATCATTTACCGCTTATCGAATTAGCTTACAATAACAGCTTTCACGCTAGTATTTAGATGGTCCCATTTAAGGCATTGTATGGAAGGAGGTGTAGATCTCCGATTATGTGGTTCGAGGTTGGCGAAAAAGAATTGTTAGGGCCAGATCTTGCGCACCAGGCATTGGAAAAAGTCAGAGTCATTCGCGAGAGGATGAAAACCGCTCAGAACCTCCAAAAATCCTATGCGGACGTTCCTCGAAGAGAATTGGAATTCCAAGTTGATGATTGGGTATTCTTGAAGGTATATCCCATGAAGGGAGTGATGCGGTTTGGGAAGAAAGGGAAATTGAGCCCAAGGTATGTCGGGCCATATCGGATTGCTCAAAGGATATGATAAGTGGCTTATAGGTTGGAATTACCCTCTGAATTTTCATTAGTGCACCTGGTGTTCCACGTGTCCATGTTGAAGAAAGTGGTTGGAGATCCATCAGCCATCGTGCCACTTGAAACTATTGAGGTTAATGAAGAATTATCGTATGAAGAGGTTCCGGTTGCTATTCTTGATAGACAAGTCCGTAGATTGAGGAACAAAGAAATTTCTTCAGTTAAAGTATTATGGCGAAGTCAGCGCATTGAGGAAGCCACGTGGGAAGCGGAAACTGAGATGAAAGAAAGATATCCCCATTTGTTTGAATAAGTCTAGTAGTGTTGTTAGAACTGTCATCTCTAAGCAAATTATATTTTATATTCGGTTTTGTGCAAAAGTACCCCATCATCCCCTAATTGCCTTATTGTTGTAATTTCCCAATGTGTGCTAAAACGGAACTGCTATTTTATTTGTGTAGTGTGAAACCCTCGAGGTAAATGAAAGTGTTGTGGAACGTATGTGTTAGGCAAGTGGTTAATGGTAGAGTAGATTGGTAATGATTAATTGAGACGAATATAGTGTATTGAGGTGACTGGGTTGTATGGGACTCATTAAAACGACCAAGTTATGTGCAAAAGTGTGAATATTTGCAAATTGTTTAAGTAGCAACGTTATGTGTGAGTTATTGGGTGATTAAAACTATGTAATGGTGCTTGGAAATGTGTTTCGGGGGCTCTCTGACAGGTAGATAGGCCTAATTACAAAGGGAACTCTGGCAAAATTTTTCTGAAACATTGAAGTTACTGAAAATCTAGAATTTTGCATATCATCCTTTAAAAACTAAATGATTTCCAAAACCCTCATTCGAGGACGAATGATTTTAAGAGGGGAGGGGGGGGAGGATGTAAATACCCTAAAACTTTCTTGTTTAAAAATAATGCGCGAATGAGTCCCCGAGTTATTTTTATTGTGGAAATTTTTGAAACGTGACCTAAATTGAGTAAAAAGTACTAATGAGTAAAATTTTCCAGAAAGTAGGTGTTATGCGACGCACTATGCAATCACATAACGTGTATGCAGACTGCATAAAGGTCGCATACATGTGCAGATCACTGCCCCATTTGAGGTCAACTATGCGATCGCATAACGTGTATGCAGACCGCACCATGGTCGCATACCTGGGCAGTGTGTTTTGGATTTTGGCCCATCATGAGGGCTATTATGCGGTCGCATCTGTGGACCGCATGTCAGGAATGCGATCGCATTCCTGACCGCATCATTGAGTCGGGCCCTGTTTTTCATAATTTTTAAAACCCAGCCCCAGTTCATTAAAATACCCCTCCCCTTCATTTTTAACATTTTTCCGATATATTGGAGAGAGGAAAGGGTGAGTTCTAGAGAGAGAAAGTCCCAACTTCATCAAACTGGTCTTCCTTCATCACTCAAGCTTGGAACTAATCAAGTAGAACACAAATTTCTTCACTCTAAGAGGTACGCTTCTGCCTCATTAACCATAATTTCCATCTTTTTGTTAAAATAAAACATGGGTAGGATAGTTCATAAAGATGGGGTTAAGAATCTTGCATGCATGTACCCAATTTACCATAATCTAGTAAAGGAAAATAGGTTGGAGTAACCTTTTACTAAAAATGGGTTATTTAATCTAAAGGAACAACTAATGTTTGGTAGAAAGCTCAAATGAGTTCAAGACATGTTCATGATTCATAATTATAAGTTTAAATGTGTCGCATTTTGAATTAGATTGAAGGTGCTTGAAGGTCCAGTGATTTGAGATAGAAATTAAGGAAAAATCCCGATTCGAGGTATGTATGGCTAACTTTAACCTGAATCCTCTTGTTGGGTCCGAGTATACGATATGTGTACCTTGTTTGAAAATATGTAAATTTATTGTTCAAACGTGTTGAGATGTAAGATTCTATTCTCTGATTGTCCTAGTTGACTGTCATGCTACCGTGCTATATGAGGTTGCGAAAAAAGTTTTGATGTGCCTATTTCATTCAGTGCAAAGCTCCTACGTGATAAAGGGTATCGATATGGAAGGATGTGTAATGAATGAAAGATTGATGATGTGCCCAAATGTGGTGTGTAAAATGGCTAAAAGCCGTGCGTGGAAAGTAATGAATAAGGGTATTGTGAAATGATGTAAATGAGTTTAACGATTATGGAAACACCGTGTACCTGATTACTACTTGATGAGAGTTATAGTGCCTTGGGCCCAAATAAATAAATTATTGATATGAACTTGTATTTCTTGAAATGATGATTCTTGTGATGTAATTATTTGTGGTTGCTGTTATGAAATGTGATTGTCAGGTGGGATCGGGTAGCGCCACAACACAAAGCAATAAGCTTGATGAGGTGTGAGGTAATAAGGGTGGCCGAGGTAATAAGGATGGAATGTTATCATAATCACTACTGAAATGAAACTCTATGATCTCTTTAATATGATGATGTTGAAAAGGGAAACAGGAGAGATTGTGAACCTTGTTAGATTTTGGTTGTTTCTTTCCACGTGCATTGATTAATTGGTTCTATTACTGTCTCTTAATTGTGTACTGTATGATTGTACTTGGGTTGAAGTTTGTTTATACATACTAGTACTATTCCACAGTACTAACGTCCCTTTTGTCGGGGGCGCTACATATTTTATATGGATGTAGGTAGGTCCATAGCAGGTAGCTCAGCTCGCCCTTAGTGGTGCTTTCTCCTCATCCTCTTTCGGATGTACTGGAGAGCCCCACTTCCTCTCGGGGCCATGTGTAGTTCATGTCATCCCATTTTGATTATATTATGTAGTGTAAGGTATAGTCGGGGCCTTGTTGCCGGCAAGTATTATATAAACTCTTAGTATTCTTAGAGGCTCCGTAGACACTGTGTGAGTGTATATGTATATTTTCGGCAGTGGTTGTATTTTCTCGTAATCGTGGTCCGTATAGTGAAGTGTTGTATCTAATATATATATTTTGGGAAATCTAGTATAATAATGTAAAATGAGGAAAAATCGGATTTGTTGTGGTAATCACTAACTTCTAAGCTTATCTCACTATTTCACATAAATAATGGATGATATAAACAAGGGGAAGCGCGTTGGGTAAGAAAGGCAAATCAAGTTCGCTTGGCTGGGGTCACCCGGTTGAGTGTCGGCCGTGTCCCTCGATTTTGGGGCGTGACAGATTTTAACATACATGGAAAATGATTAAATACTAACAAAGTGCTAGCAATTTAGTCTGCAATGGAAAGGAAAAAAATTGTTCTTGTACAAACAAGTATACAATATTATGTAGACAGCACAATTTTAATTCTCTTTGTATTATATAGATATGCTCTTTTAAGTTATATATTTAAGCGCAACATGGAAAAGGTATAATTACTTACACGTTACAAAATAGCTCTTCAAGATCCTTGGCTCTGAGGGTTGATGTTTCTATAAAAACCTTGAATTCACTTTAATCTGCTATAAGTGATCTATCCTTTGATAAAGAAATTCACACAAAGAATTGCAATTCAATAAACATTTGCTCTTATATTCATATATAGTATGTTATATGCATGTATCCACGATCACAAAAGAATGCTGCAGAGACTTAAATGAGTTGAATCATCAATTAATAAGTCATCTGGAAATATATCGCATAGGGTTAAAGTATTGAATTATGTAACGAGAATAGCAATAAACTACTTTTTTCCTCCTTCTGGTGTTATATATTATCTAGAAATATATTGCTATTAGATCTTTTTCTTCTCATTTCTTCTTTATTCATAAATCTTATTTAGAACATAATCAGATCCATGTGATATTATTCGTAAAGAAAGGACTTTTACATAACATTTTTCATGATTGGGAATGGTAATTCCAATCTAAAATATGCTTAAATTCCTCTATGACCCAACCTTTGGCTTGACTTTTACATTAATATGTTCATCCGGGCAAAGCCACACACGATTGCAACACACGTCCTGTGTAACAATACAATCTACTGTAAGTACAACGCCAGTAACATTTGAATTTATGCTTTCTACGATGGCTTTGGCTTTCATGATCTCAACTCTGGCCACTCATATTGAGTTGACTCCCCGGGCAGTTTGCACTGATTTCCAACACAGGTGCATGGCTCACAAGGAGGGTATGGAATTTTGCATTGAATTATAACCATGAAGTAAGAAAACAATAGAAATCGAAGAAGAAAAGTGGCTATATTTCTCTCCATGTTTAGGTTGTTTGTGATGTAATGATAATTGAGGAACTTCACCTTTTATAGGGCCATGAAACAATGGTGTGTGAGTTTTAACAATTACATTAGGATTAGATATAATATAATAAATTTTTTTTGTAATATACTAATAAAATACATTCAGAGATATTATTATATATTTATGTTTATTCTAGAATAGGATCTACATTAAAGGTAGAATATTTTAGGAATAATAATATTAGATTTAATTACCTTTAGTTTAGGATGTATTAAAAATTGTAAATTGCTTGCTCTTTGGAAATAATTATCTTTTTATTTCCTTTAATTACCTTTATTTAGTAATGGACTATTCTACTTTAGACAAACACAATAAAGCATTTGCAGTAACCACATTTGTGATGGATATGTCGCATTACGAAGGTGGGATGGGAGTGGCAAGTTTCCCATTTGCGAAGCCGGCCTCGAAATTGCAAAGGGGAGCCTGAGCAGTGGAGACCACATTTGCGGTCACTTGATCGCATTTGCGATGAAGGCAGATATTACATTTGCGATGTGTTAGTTGCATTTGCGGCATTGTCTGGGCTACTCAGCCTCCGCATTTGAATGCCAAGTGTCGCAAATCCATGGTAGCAAATGCAACTTCCACATTTGAGCGTATATCTAAGATTTCGGGACATAATCTCATTTATAACATTTCTAGCCCTAAACTTGGTGGGAGGGGATTTTAGAAAATGCCTATTGAACTTAGGGCATGTCGTAAATGCGACCCAAACTTCTCATTTGAGAAGTCTTCCCATTCCAGAAAAGCAATCAATTGATCACAAATGCGGTCTTCCCTGCCCAGGAGCCCAAAACGCCAATGCGATCCATAGTTTGTAAAGCAAATGTTGTACCCACAACCCACCTAAAAAATGCGATACCCACCTTGAAAATCATAGATCTGCAAATACAAATAAGGAACTCGCATTTATGAGACCTACAAGATTTGCCCAGCACCAGCAACTATGAAACATGACAAAACATGACAAAACAAGTCAGAAACTCGCTCCATCACTTGGGCTCAACACCAAATATCCATGTAACGACCTGACCGGTCATTTTGTGTTATCGGACCCCATTCCCCTAAATTAAACTTCCCATAGCGGAAGTTTTATTATTTATGACATGCGGGGACTGGTGGTCCGGGTTCCAGAGGCGTTTTGAGTGCAATAGGAACAATTAGTTCCTTAAGGTTGACCTTTAAGGCCAAGTTTTACTTCGGTCAACATTTTGGGTAAACGACCACGGAATCGAGTTTCGTCGGTTCCGGTAGCTTCATGTGATGATTTCGGACTTGGGCGTATGTTCGGATTGGGTTTCTGATGACTGTGGGGCATTTTGGCGCCCAATATTGAAATAAGAAGTTCCTCAAGATCATATTTTGGTTTGGGACGTGTTTTTGTGTTATCGAGGTCCGAATTGAATTCCAAAACTTGGGATAGTTCTGTTATTTTAATTATATCTTGCCGGCAAAATTTTAGGTCATTCCGAGTTGTATAGGTCGGTTCGGCGTGTTGTGAGCAAAGTCTAGAAAATTTAAAGCTCCCAAGTTGGTTCTTGGGGTTTGGGGGGGTGCTTTCGAGTTTTAGCTATTTTTTGGGTGTTCCGAAGGCTCGAGCGAGTCCGCATTATGATGTGGGACTCGTTGGTATATTTGTACTAGGGATAGGGTGGGCCCAGGTGCCTTCTGGGCACGTAACGGGGCTAAAAGCCAGCAAAACATAGCTGATGGTGCACCTGTTCTGGTGTGACCGCAGGAGCGGGACCGCTCCTACAGTCCCCAACATTGCAGGTGCGATCACCGAGGGGCCCCCCAGCCTTCGCAGGTGCGGAACCCTTTCTATAGGGCCCGGTCCGCTGGTGTAGAAAACCTTCCATTGGTGCCATGCCCAGTCCCCTCGCCATTTTCCGCACGTGCAGTTATTTTCTCGCTGGTGGGGGTACGCTGGTGTGGGTCCGCAAGTGCGGTCCTTGGGTCGCAAGTGCGGAAACCCCTGTAGGCAGATCCCTTTAAATGTTTAAAAACAGGATTTTCTTAATTTTTCTCATACACAAACTCCATTCGAGGGCCTCCAAGCTTGAGAAACAACCCCCATGACCTATATAGTGCTCAGGTGAGTAATTCCTCTCTATTTTCCTAAATCTTTACATGGAATTCAACTAGAATTAATTGCTAAAACATCAAAAAAATCAAGAATTGGGTAGTATAAGTCAGGGCTCTTAAGAATTTGATAAACCACCCGATGTTAGCCATGTATTCCAGAAAAGTGACGTAATTATTATCTTTAGGCTTCGGGTGAGTGATCCCTTCGAGGATTTTCGGAATCCAAGCATGTGGGCCCGGGGTTGGATTTTTGAAATTTCTCAAAAATGTAGATTTTTTGGTAAATTAGAATAATTTCCCTACTTAGAGCATGCATTGATGCCATTAAACTATATTTGGCTAGTTGTGAGACATCGAGGGTAGATTTCAGAGGGTCGAGCGCATCATTAATCCGAGGGGTGGTTTCGTCACATGGTGAGTCTCTTTCCAACCTTGTAAGGGGGAAATGTCCCCATAGGATCCTTATTTTCTATGTATACATATTGTGGGGGCTGCGTACGTACGGCGTGACGAGAGTTCGTACGTGGCGACTATATTGCTGTGTCGGGTAGCTTTAGGACTCACGAGCATGCCACTATGTGCCTTATTTGTACCTTTTATGTGTTATGAGTTGAAACTACTGTTGGGGTGATACGGAAACATGAAACATTATGATTTAGATCCCAGTTGGCTATTCTTGGTATTGGCACAGTCTTGTGGAGTTCACTGTTGAGTTGGTACACGCACATGTACTTATATATATACACACTTTATATCGAGTCAGCACACGAGTCACAGGTGTGATGCGCAGCCGTGGGTCAGCTTATTATTATTATCGAGTCAGCACACGAGTCACATGGATGATGTGCGATCGTGGGTTAGCTTATTATATCGAGTCAGCGCGCGAGTCGCAAGTATGATTTGCGATCGTGGGTTAGCTTATGACCTCAGTCCCTATGACCACCCTTATGACTCCGGCCGATTGTCTTGTCTTGGTATGTGTACGATCACCTGAGTTTTGAGTCACTTAATAAAAATTGGAGTGTTAGGTATTGGCTAAGAGATGATTTTGGTACTTTGTTGTCCCTTTTCAGTTATTATCCGGATTTCGTTACTTGGTATGTACTTGTTGCTCACTGTCTCATGCTTATTTCTTTAGCCATAGTTTATCATATATTATATTGGTAGATCTTTGTGAATACCTAGTCGACTTCTCGTCACTAATCTTTTGAGTTTGGGCGGGATACTCACTGGGTACATATTTATTATGTACTCATGCTGCACTTCTTCTTCTTCTGTACTTGAATGTACAGTTCAGGAGGCTGGTACATCTGATTATCAGGCCGGTGTTATATACTGACTTGGGCTGATTCGGCTTCGCGGTGAGCTGCCCTTCCTGACGATCTCTGACTGCACCCCGAAGTTCCTTTTTTCATTTTCCCATCTATTTCGTTCAGACTATGGGGTTGTGTATATATATATGTTATCCTTGTATATTCAGATAGGTGCCCGTGATACTCGTGACACTAGTTCATAGCACACACTTAGCGTATATTTTGGGTTTTGGGTTGTATATTTATACATATGCTTATCTTTTGGCTCATGTATCAGACAACTTTATTTTTATGTCACATGCCATTATCATGTTAATAAATGTTTAAAACTGGTAAACATTGGAATAATTAATCAAATGGGAAGGGTAACAATTGGTGTAATTCATGTTGGCTTGCCTAACCCCGCTGTTGGGCGCTATCACGACCTGAGTGGGAATTTGGGTCGTGACAATCCACACAAGTGTAAAAATATCATATAAACTCGCTCAGGTCGTCAAAACACATATATAGCATCTACAACCACGAATCTGACATAAAAATACATAAGATTCACAAAGAATTTCAAGAATCGCTAAAATTACTAAATGCCATGTAGCCTCCTGCTTATAAGTGTGGTGCACAACATACTAATAAGCAAGACTCTATTAGACACGGCTTATAGATTCCCTAGGACATAACTGCTCTGATACCAATTTTATCATAACCCAAATCGCAGGGTCGCGACGGGCACCCGGTGCCTTACTCAATAGAGTACCAACATAAAATATCTTTCTTATCATAACATCATGGGAAAATGGGCCTGAAGGGCCGTCATGACATAACCAGAATAAAACATTTACTTATTTTCATACCAGAGCCTATTTATTGTTGCTCAGTATGGTAGACTTTGATATTATTTTGGGCATGGACTAATTGTAGCCCTATTATGCTATTCTTAGTTGTCATTCCAACATTGTGAAGTTGGCTATTCCAGGATTGCCATGGTTACTGTTGAATAAGATACTTTTTTCATGCATTTTTTACCGACCAAGTCTACCGATTTTGTACGATCACAAAATGATATACATTTAGTTGTCGATTTTAAACAACTAGTTTAACAACATCTCCTTTATAGGTTTTATTCTCTCACTAAAACATGTATAATAAGTCAATATGTCACGACCCCAAATCCAGGCCAGTCGTGATGGCGCCTATCATGGAACTAGGCCAGCCAGAACTTCACTCAAATCATAATAAACTCCTATTTACCTCTTTACTATATTGATTTCCCATAAAAGTTTCCTTTAAACAATTATAAAAATAGTCAAAACTATACTGAATAATAAATACAACCCCCAAGAACCTGGAGTCACTGCTCATGAGCATCAACATAAATATGCAACTCAACGAAAATAAATTCTATAATATTAAACAAGAAAGGGAGCAGGACTGCGGACACATGCAACCACCGCGCAAACCTCAGAGGATCTCTGGAACAGATAGACAGCTCACCCACACAAGGTGCAGGGAGTAATGTTAGTACGCCAACTCATTAGTAATGAGAATAAGTCAAGTCTAAGTAGCAAGGAAACACGCAAAGATCAATGCCATCAAGTCAGAATATACAAAGCCTTACTTTTCAATACTATAACATAGATATACGAAATCATCATGTCTTAAAAATCAACTTCATAAAAGGTCTTTTGAATAATGCACATTTTTAACAACTTTAAAACAAAGGATTTGGTATGCAAATGAATGTAGAAAAATCATAGTAGCCCCTCGGGCAAAAACATGTTTCATAATCAGCCCCTCGAGTATGCCTCACAATCCCTCAGCACCTCACAATCACCCAGCACCTCACAGTCACTCATTCCTCCCAATCACTCGTCACTCGCACTCGGTGTGCTCACTGGGGGTGTGTACAGACTCCGGAGGGACTCCTTTAGCTCAAGCGCTAATATCACTCAACACCACTCATGGCCTTCGGCCACACTCGGTGGAACCACTTGAAAAGCCCCTCAGGTGAATTAGTAAAACAGGGTACTCGACCCGAAAACATCATTTTAATGCTCAGGTAGTGTAAATCAGGATGAGTTTCAAATAAAACAGTATGCACAATGATGCTGAGTAAAATCATCAAATATTAGCGAGGAAAACAACAGTAAAAGGGTCTAAACAGATCGGCACGAGGCCCCAAACACGACTTGTAGCCCAAATATTTCACAAACCTTTAGAACATAATTTAACATAAGGTTTCGAGTAAATGTGCAACTCATTAGTTGCCGCATAGAGGACCTAGTCGAATCCAAAAATCAGTACGCATTACATACTCGTCATCCGACATGTGCGCCATTCCAAAATTAGTGAGAAAATATGCAGTCAGGGGTTCCATACCCTTAGGACAAGATTTAAAACCATTACTTACCTCTACCGAACCACAACACTAGTCTGCTATGCTTTTGCTTTTCAAATTAGCTCCTGATTGCTCCGAATCTAGCCAAAACCAGTTCAACATAATTATCATATACTAAAGGAACACAACCCAAACGAAAATAATCAATTTATACAAGAATCTTGAAATTCGGCCAACCTGAGCCTCAGGCCCACGTCTCGGAATCCGATCAAAATTACTTAACAAGAACCCTTATTCTCCCACAAGTCCGTAAATACCAAGAACATCAAAATCGGACCATAATTGCCCACCAAAATTACCAAAAGAAATTTCCAAATCCTTCCTCCCACTTTTCCTAAATTCTCTACTTAATTCCTCAAATTGCATGGTGAAAATCAAGAAAAATTCATGAAATTAAATAAAAAATGATTGAAGAACACTTACCACAAGAATCCCACTAAAAATCTCGTCAAAATCCTCCTTCGCCCGAGCTCTCTAATGGAATATTGAGTGATGGCTAAAAACCCCCGATAAGAACTTAAAAACTTTCTGCCCAGCTCATTTTTCTTCATCGCGAACGCATCACTAGGACCGCATTCGCGAAGCACAAACTGGCTCCCCCTTATCTTAACCCTACACGAACGCGTCAACAACATCATGAACGCGATGCTTTACCCGCATTTTCCACCGTGAACGCGTACCTATCCACGCAAACGCATAGACCAATACCTCTGGGGTCCCCAACCCCCACTCTTCTTCGCGAACGCGTGCCCGTGAAAGCGAACGCGATGACTACTTCACTCGGACTTCCGCGTTCGAGTCCTCCTCTTCGGGAACGCGATGAATAAAATCTCATCTCCCCAAACTACTCTTTGCGAACGCGGCGTCCCACCCGCGAACGCGATAAAAAAAATCCTGTACAATAAAAACAAGAAACATCTGCCAAGTTTAATTCCAAGAATTGGTCCGTTAACCACCCGAAACACACCTGAGGTCCTTGAGACCTCAACCAAACCTAGAAACACATCCCATAGCATCATTCAAACTTAGTCGAGCCTTCGAAACACCAAAAACAACGCGAAAACACAAAAAATACATAAAATTCAAGCCTATGAACTTTGAAACTTCCAACTTTCGCCAACTATGCCGAAACCGACCAAAAGACCTCTGATTGACCTGAACTTTTGCATACATATCCAAAATGATATTACGAACCTGCCCGAACTTTCGGAATTCCATTCCGACCCCGATAGCCTATTTTCCACTTCTGACCGGAAATCGCCAAAAACTAACTTTCGCAAATTCAAGCCTAATTCTACATCGGACATGACAAAAATATTCTGAACACACTCCTAAGTCACAAATCACCTAATGAACCTATCCGAGCCATAAAATTCGCATTCCGAGGTTATTCACTAATAATTCAACTCTTAGTTGAGTTCCTCAACTATTAGGCTACCTTGAGAGACTAATTGCCTTAATGCTCACCATGACCACTCTGAACCCGAACCAACTGACCCAACACACATAAATGAAGATTCACCACATAAAATGAAGCAGAAACGGGGGAAACGAGGCTAAATTCACAGAACGACCGGCCGGGTCGTTACATCCTCCCCCACTTAAACATACGTTCGTCCTCGAACGTGCCAATTATTGTTCTCCAACACTTTCAAACTGTTATGCATCTTACCATGCACATACCCGTGGGTGATCCCACGTCACCCTATCCCATATAAGTCCAATAGCACAATACCGCTGAAATTTCGAAATCCAAATCCTGGCCCATAGCCTTAGAACCAAATTCCCACTTCTGAAATGATATGTAAGATCAAAATTTCCATAACTATAAACTCAACAAGCGTGAACATGCTGAATCACGCCATATACGCACCCCAGATGAAATCACATAATACACTGCATGAATCAGACACTCATATCAATAACTCTTTAACCACAATAACTGCTCAGAACAACCCAATACCGGTACACCACATCTTATCAAGAAATCCCTCGCTCTAACACTACCATATACTGCGAATGATGAAAGAAGCACGTAGAACTAACAACCGTTCGTCCGATAAGTCATAAATGTAACTCCCCCTTCCCAACAGGAATTATAGCAGATTTCGAAGTCGACTCCCGATATTTATCCTTCCAACTATGCTGTAGAAAATTCCGAAAATATTCATTCTAGGTCCAATGACCTCCTCTCATCCATCACAACCACGCTGAAGACATGACACCTCGATACAATACGAAGCCAAAACCTGCGCAACCCGTGCACTTATCAGCAACTCCCCAACGAAATCAAATTATATAAAAGACCCACACGAGATGATTATCCCGCCATTCAAAATTACCATCACATATCATAGTAACAGCCTGGCACACCCTATAAACATAAAAAATACATGAATTTGATACCAAGGGTCATATCCCTACATAACTCCGCTACACTGTGCGATCTAATCCAAACCGCTGGTCCACTTGGAATATTTCAAGACACCTTGCCCAAAAATCAATAACCCTTCGAAATTCGACATCAAGTACCAAAGTGTATTGTCATAACCACGGGGAAAACTTAAGGGTACCTTGCAACCTGAAATAGAAGGTATATAACCAACACGCCTCAATCCCGCAACACCCAATTACTTACCTTACTCAAATCTAGCTATAAAGCCCGATTAGAACCGCACCATATGTGCATATAACCAATAATCACCACTCATCGCAACACCAAAACGTCACTTGTAGATCACTCTGGAACATGAACAAATCAGTCACAATTGAATGGTACCTTTCTCAATAATAGAAACTCCGAGACAATAATTCCGACCCGGTGCAGAACACGCACCCATATTAGCCTACCAGTGACCCTAAATTAATTTTGATCACCCACAGCAGATAGACAACTTACCGAAAAGTTCATAATGACAGAATCATGGTACATACTAACATCCGGCTAGCTCAAATTGTATCTCCACAGTCCATTACTACACAATATGATGTTTATGAGAACTCTCATTCTCGAAGTCCAAGAAACGTACGGATTGCTATATCTGATCATAACTCCACCACTCGAATACATAAGACATCCCAAATACTCATTCATTCCACGGGAAATACCCCCATAATTCTTCCGTTCACCAAGAAACCTTGAATATCGACAGTCGATCCAACAATAGAGCGCCGCCATACCAATGAAGTACCCTTAATTCAAACACATTGCTCTTTCTGAAATATATACCCTCATCAAGTCGCACCCATTAGTGATATCATCCACCTAGTCATCTGAAACTGCCCATGCTGCCTAAGAGTTTATGACCTTCCTTCCAGAACCGAACCGTGACCTCACATATGCAAATCTCAACTCCACCTAACGTACCGCACACGCCATGCCAACCTAGGAAAAATATGGGAAATCCATGGTCCCTTCTAAGCCGCAATAAACTACATACCCATCTAGACAAGAGCTTCCATTGGATCCCCTTCAGAAACAAATTCACTACACGCCATAAGAAAATATGCACCCTCAGCCGCGGTATAAACCACCAGGAACTATCTGAAATCTCATTTGCACAACACCAAACCATCAGGACTAAAATCTTCTATCACAACCAAACTACCTACACCACCAAAAATCCAAGAGAATTTCTAAGAAACACCCGAAGAACTAATCGTATCCCTTATCATGCCGATCTGACCTACTACCAAGTTGTAACAACCCGGCCGGTCGTTCCGAGAATTTAGCCCCGCTTCCCCCGTTTCTGATTCATTTTATGTGGTTCAAATTCATTTATGTGTGTTTGGTCGGTTGGTTCGGGTTCAGAGTGGTCATGGTGAGCATTGAGGCAATTAGTCTCTCAAAGTAGCCTAATAGTGGAGAAAGTCAACTGAGATTTGGCTTTTTGTGAACGACCTCCGAATATGGATTTTATGGATCAGATAGGTTCGTTAGGTGATTCGGGACTTAGGAGTGTGTTCAAAATATTTTCTTGATGTCCGGTGTAGAATTAAGCTTGAATTGGCGAAAGTTAGTTTTTGGCAATTTCTGGTCGGGAGTGGAAAATAGGATATCAGGGTCGGAATGGAATTCCAAAAGTTGGAACACTTTCATAATATCATTTTGGACATGTCTGCAAAATTTAAGGTTAATCGATGGTGTTTTGGTTGGTTTCGACGTAGTTGGCGAAATTTGGAAGTTTTAAAGTTCTTAGGCTTGAATTTGATGTAAAATTGGTGTTTTCGTATTGTTTTTGGTGTTTCGAAGGCTCAACTAAGTTTGAATGATTTTGTGGGATATGTTGGTATGTTTGGTTGAGGTATCGAGGGCCTCAGGTGTGTTTCGGATGGTTAACGGACAAACTTTTGGCTTGAAATTTGGGTAGATTGCTGTTGGTGTAAGGTTCTGGTTTCCTTCTACGCGATTGCGTGAGGATGCTTGCGATCACGTGAGGTTGTCTGCGATCGCATAAGGTAAATTTATGTGCAGCAAGTTGTTCTTCACGATCGCGTGCCAAAGTTTTTGATCGCAGTGAAGAAATTATTTTAGCTGGGCAGAATGTTTAAAAGGCCGAAAGTGTGAATTTGGTTTTCATTTTCTCCATCGTTGCATGTAGACTTGAGATATTTTGAAAGAGAATTGAAGGGTAATCAAGGGAAATCATCTGGAGGTAAGAATTTCAACTTCATAGCACGTTTCTATGTCAATTCTTAAGTAATTTAACCACAAAAGTTCTAGAAATTTAACCAAATTGAGAAAGCAGGGTGCATAGGAATATGATTTTACTTTTGAGGATTTGAGTGGGCAATTGTGGTCCAATTTTAGTGTTCTTGGTATGTACACTCTCGTCGGAGGATAAGGATTCTTGTGATGTAAAAATTATCAAATTCCGATATGTCGGCTTGGGCCTCGGGTTTTGCCGAATTTTGAGATTTTTGTATAAATTGATAATTTTCGATTGGGTTGTGTTCCTTGAGTATATATTGATAATGTTAACTGGTTTTGGCTAGATTCGGAGCAATCGGGAGCCAATTTAAGGAGAAAAGGCATAGTGGGCTAGTGTTGTGGCCCGGTAGAGGTAAGTAATGGTTATAAATCTTGTCCTGAGGGTATGGAACCCTAGACTGCACTATTTTCTCACTGAATTTGGACTGACGCACATGTCGGATGGCGAATATGTGGGGCGTACTGATTTTTGGATTGTACTAGGTCTTCTGCGCGGCGACTAATGAGTTTCATATTTACTCAAAATCATATGTTAAATTATGTTCTAAAGATTTGTGAAATATTTGGGCTATAAACCGTGTTTGGGGCCTCGTGTCGATCTGGTTAGACCCTTTGATGGCGTTTTACTGTGGTTTTCCTCACTACCTGTTTATGATTTTACTAAGCATCATTGTGCATACTGTTTTATTAGAAACTCAGCATGATTTACACTACATGAGCATTAAAATGATGTTTTCTGGTCGAGTACCCTGTTTTACTACTTCGCCCGAGGGGCTTTTCGAGTGGTTCCACTAAGTGTGGCCGAGGTCCAAGAGTGATTGTGAGGATATGCTACGCCACGAGGTGGCTTGATATTATCGCTTGGGCTGAAGGATCCCCACCAGATTCTGTACACACCTACATTGAGCGCACCGAGTGCGAGTGACGAGTGATTAGGAGGCATGAGTGACTGTGAGGTGCTGAGTTATTGTGAGGTGTTGAGGGATTGTGAGGCATACCCGAGGTGTGATTATGAAATATGTTTTCGCCCAAGGGGCTACTGTGATTTCTCTGCATTCATTTGCATATCAAATCCTTTGTTTTAAATTTATTACAAATGTGCATTCTTTAGAGGAATTTTTATGAAGTTGATTTTTAAGACGTGATGATTTTGTATATCTATGTTATACCTACTGGAAAGTAAGGATGTGTATATTGTGACTTGATAGCATTGATTTATGTGTTTCTTGCTGCTCACACGTGATTTATTTTCATTGCTACTGAGTTGGCGTACTCCCATTACTCCCTGCACCTTGTATGCAGATTTAGGTGTTAGGGAAGGGTGAGCTGTATATTTGTTCCAGAGATCCTTAGAGGATTGCAAGGTGGCTGCATGCGTCCGCAGTCCTGGTCCCTCTCTTATTTAATATTATAGAATTTATTTTTATTGAGTTGTATATTTATGTAGATGCTCATGACCAGTGACTCCGGGTTCTCGGG
Organism: Nicotiana knightiana; assembly: GCA_005239525.1. Lineage (NCBI taxonomy): Eukaryota > Viridiplantae > Streptophyta > Magnoliopsida > Solanales > Solanaceae > Nicotiana > Nicotiana knightiana. The sequence continues at coordinate 62,307 of ML410150.1, forward strand.
GGTTGCATTTATTATTCAGTATAGTTTGATTTTTTTTCAACTGTTTAAGGGAAACTTTGTGGGTAATCAGTATAGTAGGAGGTAAAAGGGAAGTTCATTATGATTTGAGTGATGTTTTGGCTGGCCTAGTTCCATGATATGCGCCATCACGACTGGCCTAGATTTGGGTTCGTGACAGAATTAGCCCTATTTACCCAGGTTTATTATATACCTTCAAATTTATAGTTCTTCCTGCCATAATACCACAAATTTTTAACCCCGACTCAGTACACGTGACCCAAGCACAAAACCATACTTTATAAGGCTCATAAGCAACTGAATACTCCCTCAATTATCCCCAAGTGCACCACATTAGAAAAACATACCCTGAAGAGACTTCTACGAATCTAAAGCCATTACCTTCACCTTCTTGATACCAATATGTAGAATACCACAAGTCTTGACATCCTCTAACGTAAATCTCAATCACACTAACCAATTAGACAGAATCGACATGACCCGTTGCACACTAACATACTAGGAAAGTAATCCACTCACTTGAAACCACGAGCAATTTCATACACTGCACATACTACACCTTTTACAATCTCCACTAAATCATTCAATAGAACCCAATTACCCAAACAAGTGCACTACAACCTATATCGAAAAGTTTCCATTACTCGTGACATTTCCAGATCCCATACCTGCAGGTCATAACTGATTTACCAATATACCTCGAACTGAAACCAATACCACACATAATCGTGTAATCAACTTTTCGATAACAAACTCCCCCACTTGGCTCAAAGCCAAGGATCAAGACAAACAAGACTATTCCCACACAGTATGACTGCCACCATGTTGTGGTGGGATTCAACTAAATCCTTCATCAGCTTATATGACCCAAACCATCTAACATTCAAGTCAATTTCCAATATCGCATCCACCATCGCAATAGCCATGCCAACTTCAACAAGCGTAGGTAATCACCCTACCGTCCTGCATCAATATCGCTCACTGGTAGAGATGATCTGGCACTTGGTTTTCTGTGCCCTTTTGGTCCTTGATCTCAAAGTCAAATTCTTACAGTAAGAGGACTCACCGAATTAACCTGGGTTTGGCATATTTATTTTCCATGAGATAGCGAAGAGTAGCATGATCGGTGCAGACCACCACCCAAGACCCCAACAAATAAGCTCGGAACTTTTCAAAAGAATATACAATGGCAAGAAGCTCTTGATCTGTCACAGTATAGTTTACTTCGCACCACTGAGTGTCTTGCTTGCATAATAAATGGGATGAAGAACCTTGTTATGTCGTTGACCCATAACTTCTCCAATAGCTACGCCACTAGCGTCACACATGAGCTCGAATAAAATAGACCAATCCGGTGTGTCAATAATTGGTGCCATGGTGAGCTTCTCTTTTACCTCCTCAAATGCCTTAAGGCACTTCTCCTCAAACACAATCTTGGCGTCTTTTTCAAGGGGCTTGCATATAGGATTTGCAATTTTGGAGAAGTCCTTGATAAAACACCGTTAAAATCCGGCATGCCCTAAAAAGCTTCGGACACCTTTTACCGATGATGGTGGAGGAAGTTTGGAGATGATTTCAACTTTTTCTCGATCAAACTATATGCCATGTACTGAAATTTTGTGCCCTAATACAATGCCTTCGTCCAGCATGAAGTGGCATTTATGCAAGTTAAGTACAAGGTTGGTCTCCTCACATCTCTTGAGCACTTGTCTAAGATTGTCAAGACAATGCTCAAAAAAATCACCTACAACCAAAAAATCATCCACAAAAACCTCTAGGAAATCCTTCACCATGTATGAGAAGATGGACATCATGCATCTTTCAAAGGTAGCCAGAGCGTTGCATAAAAAAAATGGCATCCGGCTAAAGGCAAAAGTTCCATACGGGCAAGTGAATGTTGTCTTTTCTTGGTCCTCCAATGCTATGTTGATTTTGTTGTAGCCGGAATACCCATCAAGGAAGCACTAGAATGATCTTCCCGCTAGCCGATCAAGCATTTGATAAATAAAAGGCATAAGAAAATGATCTTTGCAAGTGGCACTGTTGAGCTTCGGATATTCCATTTATACTCTCAACCCGATGACCGTCCGTGTAGGGATAAGCTCATTCTTTTCATTGTGAATTACTGTCATGCCTCCCTTCTGTGGTACACATTGCACCGGACTCACCCACGAACTATCCATGATGGGGTAGACAACGCGACATCCAACCACTTGATTATCTCTTTCTTGACCACCTCTTGCATCGATGGATTCAATCTCCTTCGATTTTCAACACTCGGCTGGCTTCCGTCCTCCAATTTGATTTTACGCTCACAAATTCCGGCAGGAATCCCTCGTATGTCTGCTATTGTCCATCCAATCGCTTGTCGGTGTTCCCCCAAGACATTCGTCCATTTTCCTACCTGCACATCATCTAACAAAGAGGAAATGATTACGGGTAAAGTATCATCAGATTCAAGAAATTGTACCTCAAATGTGATGAAAGTGGCTTGAGCTCAAGCTATGGTGGCACAATGATGGAAGACTTTGCGGAATGAGTGGCTCTATTCTCAAAGTGAGGAGAGAGCTTCTTCGCGCAAAAGAGTAGGACCCACATCCTTCCAGTGCATTCACGGCTTCTACATACCCCTCCATGTCTTCTCCATCAAAATTTACCAAGATTGCCGCCAAGGCCTCACCAAGGCACTCTTCTTCCATCTTCATGTCACTAGCATCCTCGACCTCATCAACAACATCTATTACCAAGATCCTATCATATGCATTCGACAACTTCAAACCATTACTAGCTTGGAAAGTGACTTCCTCATCATTCACTCGAAATTTGATTTCATTTCATTATGAGTCCATTAAAGTTCTTCCCGTGGCAAGGAATGGTGTTCCCAACATGATAGGAATTTCCTTGTCAACCGCACAATCAAGGATAACAAAGTCGGGCGGGAGAAGGACCTTTCCGACTTTCACTAAGACATCATCGACAATGCCCACGTGTCTGTTGATTGAACGGTAGGCCATTTGAAATCTCGTACTTGTAGGTCTTGGAAACCCCAATCCCGCTTGCTTGTAAATAGCAAGAGGCATCAAATTTATTCTAGCATCATTATCACAAAGTGCCCTTGCAAAATCTCTCAACCCGATAGTACATGGAATGGTGAATGCTCCCAGGTCTTTCTTCTTCTCAACGGTTGTCGTGGCAATAATAGCACTAACCCGGTGAGTCATACTCACCACTTCATTCTTGGTGGATCTCTTCTTGGTCATCAAGTCTTTTAAGTATTTGGAATATCCCGGAATCTCTTTAAAAGCTTCCAAGAAAGGGATGTTTACCGGCAATTGCTTTAAAATAACATAGAACTTCTCATACATGCCATCATCTACGCTTCTTGCAAGCCTTTGAGGGAATGGATGAGTACGTCGAGGAACCCGTCGAGGAGCTTTTGGGGTCTCCTTCACCTTTTCCTTAACCTCCTCATGCTTTGCCTTTTGGATTTTAACCTCTTTGGAGGGCTTCTCACTTTCAACATCAACCGGCGCTTCAACTTGTGCCTCAACTTCTTGCTCAAGATCATCTACCTCAACTACTTGCTCATTCTCATCTTGAAGGACCTTCCCACTTCTAGTCGTAATAGCCATGCAATGAGAAGATAAACCGCTCACATTCCCATTTGGGTTGACAATTGTATCACTTGGAAGAGTACCTTTTAGCTTGGGATTTTGTTCTCCTGACAACTCTCGCATTTTCATCTCAAGCTTTTGTATAGAGGTGGCACGTGACCCCACGATTTTGGACATGTTCTTCATTGTAGCATCACGTCTCTCTTGATTTTGCAAGATCTTTTCAAGAATCCCTTCTAACTTGGGATCATTTGAAGGATCCCCCTTGTAATATGGTCTCTTTGGTGGAACACAGGGGTTGGAGCTCCAGTTGGCATAATTTCTATTGTTGTTGTTCATATTAACCTGACTCGAAACCTTGGTCATTACGCCAATTTTGTTAGCCTTGCCCTTGTGGGTTTGGCCTTCATTGATTTTGTTGGCGATACCATACTTGAGAATTATGAACATAGTTGGCTTCTTCAAACTCTTGATTTCCCCTCGGTTGTATGTCTTCCACAACATTTACCTTATTCATTTGACTCTCCGTGAACATCTTTGTCAACACATCAATGTTGGTGGCAAGACCGGCAATCAATTTGTCTCTCTCTTGATTACCGTTGATCATGTTGGTAAGAGAGGGAGTACCCTATGAAATTCCACCACTAGCATCTTCAGAATGCCATGCTTGATTGTGTTTTGCCATTTTATCCAGAATTTGTGTAATCCGGGTGAATGATTTGTCCATGAAAGATCCGTCTGCTGCGTTTTTTGCTATGGACTGGGACAATGGATTCAAACCCATGTAGAACTTCTCCATCAGAATAGCATCCGGAAAACCATGGTTTGGTGACCTCACTAAGTGTAACTTGAATTTGTCCCACACTTCATGTAAGTTATCTCTTGGTATTTGATTGAAGAAGAAGATTTTTTCTTCTAATCTAAGACTTCTTTCTCTGAGGGAACCACTTGGGCAAGAAGGCACATACAAGCTCGGTCCAAGAAGTGATAGATTGAGGAGGTAGATTTTGAATCCACTTTCTCGCTTCTCCAGTCAATGAGTATTTGAATACTCGCAATATCAAGGCGTTGTGTGTTACATTGTCATGCTTATGCATGGCACACACACCCTAGAAGTTCCTATGGTGTTGCATTAGATCATCATCGGTGGAGTTTCTGAATAATCCTTCTGCTTTAAGCATTAGGATTAACCCGTGTTCTACTTTGAATGTAACAGCTTCAACCCATGGAGGAAGGATAGCATTGGTATAATCAAGATATTCCTGAATGTCCGCAAAGGGATTCTCATCATCATCATAATCGGCCATTCTCACCTATCACACCAACCAAATAAAATCCAATTATTCCTAAGCGATTGCATTAAACAAGGTTTAAAACCTTGAGTCTTTGATATTTACTCGTACCAAACCCTAACTCACTTTTCCAAGTAGAGAAAGAATATAATTGCGCTTGTTAATATTTGCAACCACTAAAAATAAATGAAGACTGAGAAGTAAATAAATATCAACCAACCATTATACATATATTCAATGTTAAGCACCCATTGACGTTACACTCGTTTATGGTCCACTACCTTAGTATTTAAAACTAGCAACATATGCTAAAATACAAAAAACAAGAGAATATTAAATGTCATGAATGCTTACAAAAGTGTAAGATTCTTCACTTCAAAGCTTCCAAAAGATGGGACTATTCAAATTTTGGATTGTAGCTCTTTTTCCAGACAAAATGACCCCACAAAATCCCAATAAATCTATTTATAGTGGGCTAAAACACGTGGCCAATTTCGGAAAAAAATGCCCTTCCAAGTCAGACATGGGACTACATTTATGTCGCATAACAGATTTGCGGTCCGCATTCTCTTCAAGTATGCCGCATCTTCGAAACCCTAGATTCCAGGAAGTCGCCGCATTCAAGTTATGTTGTCCGCATTGTTGATATGCGGCCGCATAGTGTCATCGAAATTCTGCTCTCAGCCACTTCTATAGGAGGCTGGCAAATCCATTATGCGGCTCGCAAACATGTTATTCAGTCACATAATGGACTGCATTTATGCACCTGGATTTGGCCAAACTGACTGTTGGACTCCGCGGTTCCCCTACGCATTATGCGGTCCGCATGTTGGCTCTACGGTCCGCATTTTAAACTCGGCGGTCGAATTTTCCCTATTCTTGTCCTTTTTTGGCATTTTGATTTTATTTCCATGTTTTTTGATCTCATGCACTACAAACCAACAAATTTACATAAGTATAAAAGACAATTGCATTTAAAAAGAGCTAAAATCTAAGCAATTGGTATTAAATGTGTCAAAATTCACCGGCACATCAATATTCAGAGAGAGTGTCATTCGTCCCGCTGGGGTGCCGGTAGGGGCCTAGCATAGCCATCCAGTTCCGCATATGTTACATTTTCAGCACTCACTCCAGGTCAAGGCACTCCAACTCCAGCAAGGCATGATGCAGCTGAGGGTGCTGCGTAGAGTTCAGGAGGACCCAACCGTTTCTATGCTATGAGTGGTCGCTAGAGTACAGAGGCTTATCCAAATGTCGTCCCATGTATATTGATTGTCCAATCTCAGGATTTATATGCTTTTATTTATCTCGGTTCCACCTTTTCTTATGTTAGCCCTTATGTTTCTATGAAATTTACGATAGAATCAGAATGACTTCATGAGTCGTTCTCTATATGTACTTAGGTTGGCGAGTCTATTGTGGTCGCACGGGTGTATAAGGGTTTTGTTGTCATAGTACATGGTCGGGACACCGTGGCCATCCCATTGAATTGGGGATGGTTGATTTTATTGTAATTATGGGGATGTATTGTCTTTATTCATGTTTTGCTAAGGTCGACTGCCGAACTAGAACTGTGAGGTTGAGTGGAAGAGGGGTAATGTGGTGCCGAAAGGTAAGTTTATTTCATATCTTAAGGCCACGCAGATGATTAACAAGGGGCGTGTCTATCATTTGGTCCAGGTTATAGACACTGATGCTGAGGCACTTACACTTGAGTATGTTCCAGTTGTGAATGAATTTCAATAGGTTTCCAAACATCAGCTTCGAACAATGAAAAGGCTTCGAAACAACCAGCCTTCAACAAAAAAGCTTCTAAATGTCAGCCTTTGAGTAAACCTCACAAGGTACTCAATTATCGGCGCATATCGACTTATAGTCGAGGCTCTTATTCGAGCCATCGAAGAGTCGGACGAGAACAAAACATTCGAAGGTATGACTCCAAAAGTCTTTAGCAAAAATTAGGGAAAACTACCGCCATATTAGAGGTCGAATCGAACCAATCTAAAGAGACTAAGGGTTAATTTGTAAGACCTCAACGAGGAAACTTCAAGCTCGTAAAACCTTGAGGCAACTTCAAGCTTGTAAGACCTCAAAGCAACTTTAAGCTCATAAGACCTCGAGGCAACTTCAAGCTCGTAAGACCTCGAGGAAACTTCAAGATCATAAGCCCTAGAGGAAACTTCAAGCTCGTAAGACCTCACTGAGGCGACATCGAATCTGTAAAACCTCAACGAGGCATGCCCAAATTTACAACACCTTAAAAAGCCATAACCCCGATATTCGGAACCAAGGCCATAATATAAAACTTGTATGACCCCCCTGAAATGGCATACCCTTGATATGAAGGCCGGGGTTATCTCACTCTCGGACTAATCATATGGCCTCGACGAGGAAAAAACAAGATTATAAGACCTCAATGGCAAGCATAAAAATTCAAACCACAAAAGCAGAGACAAAGGCAAAATGAAAATTTATGCAAAAACAAGACGAAAGATATCTTTATATAAATGATGGTACAAAGTTGCATTTACAACACTCCCACAGGGATCCTTTTGCCGAAAAAATACCTAGTCTACCGTTACTATCGGGGACTTCGCCTTTTCCCCTCGGTGATTTTTCCTTCATCAAACCCTTCGAGACTAGCATCCTTGTCAGCTTCCTTCCCTCCATTTTCAGTATCGGCTCCATTGTCGGTAGAAATGAGGAACTTAAAACCAATCTCGTCCACCTTAGCCTGCTCTATCTCCTCCAAGAGATCAGAGCCCTTATTGTTAATCTCCTCGAGGGTCTCCCTCCGAGATTTGCATCGGGCATACTCATTGTTTCTTCACTATCGATCGATAGCCTCCCAGTCAACTCCTTCCGAGAATTAGTAGCATCTGTTAGACGTTGCCCATTCCCTTTATAGTATTTTTCGATGTCTCACAAATGGATTTCCGGACCAAGAACATTTTTGGTTACGCGTTTTCTAGTATCACAACAAGGTGTGCTGCCCCGGAATAAGGAAAGCACTGACGAACATCAAGTGGGAGGATATTAAGACTCCCACGGGAATTCTTTCCTAATAAATATAAGATAGATGTGAAGTTACTTGGACTCGAATTCATGGAAGAAAAAAATTGGTGAAGCATTTCCCAACATCAAAATTTATCTGCGATATGAGGGAATCTCTTCCTGTTATCTTCTCTCTGCTAAGGAATGGCCCGATCATCTCTATGTATAGCTATATCTCCTTCAGATGGAGGGATCTTCACTTGCACCGCCTTCTCCCAACGACAATCAACCTTCACCTTTTCAATATCAGTCACCGGACCAACATATCGAGGCGTGGGCTCGAATCGGCCCGCTACCGAGGAAGATTTATCAGTCTCAAAATCACATGATGTTCAAAGGGTCCGAGAGGAACTCCTAAACACGAGGGGGAACTTCTATTTTTCTCTTAGACAAGCGTGAAGAAGAAGGGGTTTTCTCTTTTTTAGGGACCGTCTTGGAAGTTTTGACCATGACTGTGTACAACTTCAGATTATAAGAAGAATAAAACTGGTGAAGAGATGAAAGAAGAAGATGCAGTGAACATTTGAAAAAAGAAGGGTTGGAATATTTATAGAGGTTTTCTAAGCGTACTTGAGAAGTTAAAAGGGCGGAATATAGCAGTTCAGGGGCTTTTCCAGAGTCATGGTCTGTGCAACCTTTCTGACACATCAGTTGATGACCTCACGTGACTGACGGCATGATGGAGATATTGAAGAGCCATGAATTCAAGAACGTTCCTTGTCATTTCATTCTACGAAACGTGGGGACTATCTATATATGGCCAAAATCATAGAGCCTGATTTTGAGGCCACTGTGGCATTCCACGCCCGAAAGAGAGAAGCTCGGGACATAATTCGATGCTTGGTCCTGAGGTGCATCCGTCGAGGGAGCATATTAGGGGTTCCCTGTGTTCGACCTCGAGGCAGTACAAATGGATGACTGTCATGGAAAGGCGGGGAATTCCCAAAGGCACGTGGTTGGAGCTGACCAAATCTATAGGAATAGTACAAGTATGTACTGAGCCATTAAATAGTTGTATCAACGCCATTATCTTGTCATAATTATACATGTACTATGTTGGAATTCCCCATTCCTATATAAAGGGGACCTTTGTCATTTTTTAAAGGCACGATGCATTCAATACAATAGAATATTTTCTGCTCTCCTGGTTCAACATTATCTCTCAAATAAATAGCTCCTTGCTTAGTGTTCCTCATTTATTGTTCTTCATTTATTGTTCATTATTCGTCATAAAGGGCCTTCCTCGAGGCCCGCAATATCGTTATCCCATCATCGATCGCTCGCTATTGAGCGTAAGAATTCGACCTTGAGGCCCAATTCCAACGAGCTCAATGCCTAGCCTAGTAACATCGAACATCACTATTCTCATATATTCCAATGTTATGTTTCTTCTTCACGCTTGACGTCTACTACCAATCAACTACTCTTGAAACAAACCACGTATTTTTAGAACCACAAATCAAATATAATCGTTAATAACGTATTCAAGGTAAACATAAGTATTGCATATTTTTCAATTATCCTATTACTTCAGAACAATTTTACTTGACTATAAGCCACCTATAAATTAAGGTTTGTTGTTTTACGGGTGAACACATACTGACAACCCATGTACGATGGTTAGCCTGTTAGCAGTAGGACATTTCTCTTAAAATTATTTTGTGCTAAAAAGACTTATAGGGATGATGAATCCCATCGTTGGAGTATAGATCCCTCCGCCTTGTTCCTATACCTTAAAGAACTGGTACCTTAAAGAAGGAAAAGGTTTTTGTTGGAAGAAAATTGGGGAAAATATGAAGAGCATGATGCAAGTCGAATAAGGGAAGCTTGCAAAATTATGCAGTATTAGAGAGAAAGTTGATGCGTATCGGAAAACGTTTTGGCGGCTAAATTCATGGCCAAAATTACCTCGATAAGCGGAAAAATCTATGCTAAATCATGGAACGCGCGTCTTCGGGACATTATGTGCGGAGAGACGTGCATCTAATCAACCGTCAGAAGCCTTTAGAGGGAGTTATAGTAATTCTTGCCAAAAGAATATTTCTACCAACTTCCAGTAACACAATTTTTTATCACAAGAAAGCAGGGGGACTATCTGTATAAGGTAAAGTATGCTATGCCACGTCACCATCCAAAAAGTGACACGTGGGACCTAAGACGGGGGGAATTTCCAAGACTGAAGCTAATTGTTTCCGATTGACACCGGGGAGAGTAATGCTCATTTGAATGTAATAAATACTCCTTGCCCGATAGCATTTAATAGGATATATTCCTTGGCATTAAATATGATGTCCCGTTACAAGAAATTTTGAATTTATGTTCACCGTTATATCTTCATCAATGGCCCTAATAATTGACATTAAAGAGAGGCATGATCCTAGGACATCCTTTCCTATATGTAGCTATAAATAATGAGTTCAACTATCATTATAGAGGACATGCATTTTCTGACAAACTAATACTACACTTTATCAAAAGCTTAATACAATTTTATCTTCTACCTTTCTATTTTGTTATTTATGTGCCTGGAACCACTCTCTTACTATTATTTCGTCTACATCTCAAGGCTAAGTATTGCACATTTCGTCAATTATCTTATTATTTCAGGATCAAATTCATTTATTCTTCAACAGACTGTGTATAAATTCAACTGTACCATTTTACGGGTAAAAAACATAAACCTAAAATAATCCTAAAAACGAAAAGGAAAAGCTTAAGAGTTGGACTAGCTAATTACTTTGGAGTTCCCAATAATTTAATAGAAAATAATCATTCTTGGAAACAAATCCTAGACAGATTTGACACATTTTTTTTATTCGTATATTATTTGACTTTTCATTTATTTATATAATATATGTGTTTTAAATTCTAGTGAAAACAACCTCTCAATGAAATGCAGGATAACACTGCATACAATAGATTTTTGTGGTCTGGCCATTTTCTGTGCCCCGCGTTTAGCGGAAGCTTAATGTATCGGGCTGCCTTTTTAAATTCTAAATTTTCTGCTTACAATTATCTAACAATAAGTTTATGCTCTCATAAAAGGGAAATAAAGAATAAATTTAAGATTAAAAACTAAGAGACACCAATGTGCATAATACCGATTTATTCTTTTATAATAAATAAAAAGGTTGTATAATAATTTAAAAAATTTAACAAAAAGGTGTTCTAGACAGAATTAAGAGGTATTGTGCATTTTAGACTTCAACGAGATTTATAATTTTGAATGATATCAAAATTATAGTATTTTAATTAATTCTGCCTAATATTTAGAAGTTTGAAATAAACTTATGTTCTACCATTATAACTTCAAGTTTAATTATTTTCGCTTAAAGGAATGCGAATGAGACATAAGAAAACATGTATTCTAAATATAATTAAATATTTTCTTTCATTTTCCACTCCTTCCGACATATGACTCCATATCGTTTTTATATATTAACTAATTTATTATAAAATACATATTAACAGAGTAGTCCAATCTAAATTGAGAGTGTATTAAAGATTATAATCTGTTTTATTTTTAATTTTGGATTGTTCATCTTCACTTATTATTAAATATTTTTCTATTATTTTGAGATTTTCTCTATACACTAAATTTTATTCAATTATTTTAGAATTTTATTTATCCACTCAAAATAAGTTTTTGAATCATTATCACTCAGCCAGGTGGACTATTTTTTCTATTCAATGTTTATACTTGTTAATTGTTGTTAATTTTTCGTGATTTCTTATACTTTTTTTTTCATGTTTTTTTTTCAAATTGCCGATCATTCGACTGAGTAGTTAACACAATCAACCGGGAAAGAGAACAAAAACTAATAGTAATTCTAGCAACAAAAAGTTTTCTTCTAGAATTTAAATACTGTTTATCTCATATGAAACGTATTTGCTAAAATAAAAACTTAAAAGATGAACCAAATAAAAGTAAAAATATGATGTGAAAAAATGAAGTATTGGGAGCAAACTGGATGAAAGATCACTAGAGTGATCCAAAATCCTAACATGATCTAGATTTATTAGTTTAGAAACTTATCTTTTGTTAAATTTTATTATGTAACTCAATCACAAATTTTAAATATTATTTAAATTATTAAACAGTTTATTTCATTCATATGTAGATTAATATCAAGTCCTAAATATGATTAATATTTATTATTTTTAAGAACTTGTAATTTTTTAGTTTCTATTTTATATCATAAATATATGTTCTGAATATACTAGTTTATATTATTTTAAATAGTTTATCGTCATTGATATAGCTATACGTGCAGCGCTTGTACCTTGTTACTAGTATCGACATAGATAGATGTAGATAGATATATAGATATAGATAGAAGGGGATGAAGTTGCAGTCTCCTCGTCGAGCTGCTATTGGATGCATTTGTCACGTCCCAAAACCGAGGGACGAGACTGGCGCCTAACCGGATGATCCCGGTCAAGCGGACCTGGATTGCCTTTCCTGCCTAACACGTTACCCCTGTTTATGATATACAATATTCCATATGAAATAGCAAATTAAATCAAAGCATGAACTCACAACTTAAGTTCATTTTTCCTTTTAATATTTTAGCATTTGATCATCTCAAAAGATACAAGCTACATGCAACATTTCCGATTTAGTCCACGATTGCGAGTAAATACAACTACTGCCCAAAAAATATATATATACAACCCACATAGTATCCACGGAGCCTCTAAGAATACTAGGAGTTTACATATATTTGTCGGCGACAAGGCCCCGTCTATACCTTTAAAGACACAACATATACAAAAGAAGATGATATAGACTACACATGGCCCTGAGAGGAAATGGGGCTCACCAGAACTGTTCAAAGGATGAAGAGGAGGCACCACAATCGGCGGTCGGAACTACCTGCTATAGAACCACCTACATCCATGCAAAAGATGTAGCGCCCCCGGCAAAAAGTACGTTAGTAACATTGAATAGTACTAGTATGTATGAACAAGCTTCATTCAAAGTAATATCAAACAGTACACAAATAAAGGATAGTTAGGGAAACCTCACAAATACCACACATAAATACAGAAAATAACAAATGAAGGTTTCACAGTTACTCATTTCAATTTTTCATCTGTTGCGGCGCGCAACCCGATCTCACCGCAGAGTCGCATTTCACCCTTATTGCCTCTCTACCCTTATTACTCCGTGTTGTGTCGTGCAACCCGATCCCACTGTATAATCACATTTCACCCTTATTACCTATCCACCCTTTTTACTTTGTGTTACGACGCGCAACCCAATCCCACCGTACAATCACATTTCACAGCAACAACCACCAACAATTAAATCACAAGTATATTCATCATGAAGAACATAAGTTCATATCAACCAATAACTATGTGAAATCAACACACAATGATCCTTACCAATCAGTAATTCAAATATGGTGCTGCCACAATAATTTAACTCAATAAAATCAGTCCATATTTACTTTTATCATTTATTACACAGCCTTTAGCACTTTGATACGTTCAACAATGTAATTAATATCACCTTGAGATTCTAAAGAAGTGATCAAGTGTGATACACCAGTTGTATCCCTGAGTGTAAGGCAAGTAGTTGAGCTCAAATGGTAAGACTCTTGCAACATGGGTGTGATTGAGGCCTCAAATGAAATACGTGGAATTTGATTTCACTCAAAGCAATAAGTGACACAAGGACTCTATGCAACAAACACATGAGGATGGAAAAGAAGTCATCTACTTATAGGATTATGATAATTCGAACAATCTAACCCTCATCCTAAGGCGGTAGAATGGCAGAGGTAGCAAAAATTCCCCATACATGACAACGACGTTGTCAATGATCCTAGAAGCCGAGGGAGCAGGAAGCCACATAACCTCATCAAATCCGACCCGTTTAAGAATTTTAAAAAGGAGACACACTTCGCTTTGAAATCATGGAAATTTAAGCTTTAAAATTAAGGAGAATCATTACTTTTGGAACCCATGAGACAAACTCTCGTAGCCCTAGAAAAACGTCAACAATGTCGAGAAAGTACTTAAAATCATTACGAGTTAGTGTAGAATAAGGCCTCGAAGTGACCATATGAATAATTATGAAAGGGTGAGAAGTCTTGATGCACTTATCGGAGAAGAGTAACCTTAGTTATCTAGTCACATGGACAAGCAAAGCAGGTGGATGATTGTTTAGTAGAAAATATCACAAGGAGTGCGAGCAATATCTTTTTATCCTAACAGAAGGAACATACCCCGACCCTTGATGCCATAAGGCATAAAGTTAGATTCACAAGGAGAGTTACCAGATGAAAATAGATAGTAAGGCAGCACAACTAAGAACATCATTTGGAATCAATAAACTTAAACAGAGTTGAAGACATTAGAAGTCTGCAGTAAAGGGGAAATTTTCCCACTCGCAGGGTGCTTGTAGAGTACATAAAAGTGAGGTTAATTAAATCAGATCATATAGTTGGATCTCTAGTCGAGAGGTTGAGACACTATAGCATTGGTAATTACGGGTATACAACACATGATGCACGGCAAATGAAAGGAAAGCGAGAGAGCTTATAGAAGTGACCTTTACATTGAAACTACTATGAAGGGTGGTAATATAAGGGATCACGTGAAGCAAAAAAATGTTTGAAAGAAGATATATATATGTAGTCACATGATGTATAGCTCCAGAATTCAAAAATCCAACTATGGCTAGCTACTCTACTTCACAAGGAAGCTCCACAACACCCTTCTAAAAAACCCTTGATGAACTTGAAGTGAAGTGGGAACCTATGTAATTTGTGGTATTTATTAATCCATTGAGCAGATATCTATAAGCATTTTAAAAATAGAGCTACTCTTTCTAGTTCACAGTTCGACCTTTATGGATAGTGCTTCTAAGGGAATAGGATTGAGAAGGGATAGTTAGCACAATAGTTACACAATGTAGCACAATAGTTACACAATGTAGAACAATACTTTCATCATTTGCTACACAATAGTTAGCACTTTGATACGTTCGACAATGTAATTAATATTAACATCAATCAATGATTCAATCACAAAGATTCTCACCAACAAGGATATTCATTCGTAACAACCAAGTAACCATATGAAATCAAGGCCACATAAATCTTTATCAAACAGTGAGTCATATATTGTATGCCATCAACATATAGCTCAATTAGTTTATCCACGTTTCCTTTCCATTATTTACTACACAACATTTAGCACTTAGATACACTCAACAGTTGGATTCGTTATCATTTATTTCGTTTGGTAGTACATCCTTGCATATCGATGTATTCAACAGTTAACGAGCTTTGCACATGATAGAGTAAGCGCAAGGAATCATCCTTTTCACAATCTCATATAGCATGGCGGCATGGTGCCCAACTAGGACAATCAAAGAATAGAATCTTACGTCTCAATGTCACGCCCCAAAATCGAGGGATGAGACCGGCGCCTAACCGAATGAACCCAGTCAAGCGAACTTGATTTGCCTTTCCAATCCCACGCGTTACCCCGTGATTACAATATACATAATTCATGTGAAATATCCATTTATAACTCAAGCATAAACTTACGACTTGAATTCATTTCTACTTTTTATCATTCCCAACATATGATGTGAAATACTTACAAAATACATACGAAATTCACCAACGTGGATCACGATTCCGAAAAATATGCTTACTACCCCAAAATACATAAGTACATTACCCACATTGGGTCTACGAAGCCTTTACAAATACTAGAACATAACATTACCTGCCAGAAACAAGGCCCCGACTATACCTTACAATACACAATAAATTGAAAAGGAGGTGGCATGAACCACACATGGCCCCGAGAGGAAGTGGGGCTTACCAGTGCAGCTGACATAATGGATAGGAGGCACTACGGTCGGTGGGCTGAATTACCTACTATGGAACCACCTACAATCATCATATGAATGTAGCGCCCCCGGCAAAAGGGACGTCAGTACATTTGAATTGTACTGGTATATATGAACAAACTTTACTCTAAGTAAGATCAACAATGCACAAATAAGAGACAGTAATAGAATCAGCAAGCATTTCACAGAAACAGAAACAATCAAAATCAAAGTTCCACATATTTCCTTTTTCCCTTTCTAAAAACACCATATTCACAGAGAATTTCATATATTTTCATTTCAATAGTGATAATGATCACATTCCATCCTTATTACCTCGGCCACCCTTATTACCTCGGCCATCCTTATCACCACAACCCATCAACCTTATTACTTCGTGTTGCGGCGCGCAACCCGACCCCGCTTGACAATTTAAATTCACAACAACAACCACAAACAATTACATCACAAGAATCATCATTTCAAGGAATACAAGTTCATATCAACAATTTATTTATTTGGGCCCAAGGCACCATAACTCTCANCCTCGGCCACCCTTATTACCTCGGCCATCCTTATCACCACAACCCATCAACCTTATTACTTCGTGTTGCGGCGCGCAACCCGACCCCGCTTGACAATTTAAATTCACAACAACAACCACAAACAATTACATCACAAGAATCATCATTTCAAGGAACACAAGTTTATATCAACAATGCACAACCAAGAGAGAGTAATAGAACCAATCAATCAATCCACGTGGAAAGAAACAACTAAAATCAACAAGCTTCACAATATCTCCTTTTCCCCTTTCAACATCGCCATATTCAAGAGTTTCATAGATTTTCATTTCAATAGTGATAATGATCACATTCCATCCTTATTACCTCGGCCACCCTTATAAGCACAACACATCATCCATATTACTTCGTGTTGTGGCGCGCAACCCGACCTCGCGTGACAATTTTAAAGTAATAACAAGAACCACAAAGAATTGCATCAGAAGAATCATCATTTCAAGGAACACAAGTTTATATCAACAATTTTAATCTATTTGGGCCCAAGGTACCATACTTCTCACCAAGCAGTAATTCATGTACACGGTGTTTCCATAATCGCTCAACTCATTTACATCACTTCACAATACCCTTTTTCATTACTTTCCACGCGCGGCTTTTAGCCATTATATACGTTCCCACACTTGGGCACATCAACAATATTTCATTCATTAACACATACATTCATATCGGTACCCTCGAGCATTTATGAGCTTTGCACAAAATACGATAGGCACATCAAAACACTTTTCACAACCTCATATAGCACGGTAGTATGACAATGAACTAGGACAATCATAGAATAGAATCTTACGTCTCAACACATTTGAAAAATCAATTCACATACTTCAAACAAGTAACACATGCCGTATGCTGGGACCCAACAAGAGGATTCTACAAAGGTTAAAGTTAGCCATACATACCTCGAATCGGGATTTTTCCTTAATTTCTATCTCAAATCACTGGACCTTCTAGAACCTTCAATCTAATTCACAATGCGGCACATTTAAACTTAGAATTAGGAATCATGAACATGTCTTGATCTAATTTGAGCTTCATATCAAACACTAGGTGTTCATTTAGATTAAATAACACCTTTTTAGTGAAGAGTTACTCTAATCTACTCTCTTTTACTAGATTATGGATGATTTGATACATGCATGCAAGAATCTTAACCCCATCTCCAAGAACTAACCTATGTGTGTTTCATTTCAACTAGAGTCTCAGAATTAAGGGTAATGGGGTGGAAGCTTACCTCTTATGGTGAAGAAATTTGTGTCCTACTTGATTAGTTCCGAGTGATGAACGAGGATCAATTTGATGAACTTGGGGACTTTCTATCTCTACAGCTAACTCTTGCTTATCTCTATATTATCAGATGGTCATTACAAATGAGGGAGAATGGGTTTTATATGGGTCTGGGGTCTGGTTATAAAGATAGAAAAATAGATAGTCCAACATTTCAGACCTGGCCTTATCCAGGCTTTATCTCCCTAAAGCCTGGTCTGGCCTGGCTTTACCCGGGCTTTATCTACCTAAAGCATGGTCTGGCCTGGATTTACCCGAGCTTTATCTCCCTAAAGCTTTGTCTAGCCTGTCTTTCTCCAGGCTTTATCTACCTAAAGACTGGTCTGGCTTGGCTTTATCCAGGATTTTTCAACTCCTCAGCGCATCGTTCAATCCCAAAACTCCGGAAGTACAATGTATGACCTACCTTGATACCACAAAACCTTAAATTACATAGTGGATTACATTAGGCCTCTCTTTGGACACGACAATACTTATTTTATGACTTATGCACTTATTTACCAAATCCAATTCGTTTATATTATATTTATAGCACAAAAATGTTATAATTAGCCTACCTAGCACATCAAAATTGTAAATTACTTAGCAAAATTTTTCGTGGCCTCACACTAAACACATTAGAACCATCAATTCACATATGCTCAAGCAAGAAACTCATACCAAATGCTCGGACACCAACAAGGTGACTCTACAAAGATTAAAGTTAACCATACATACCTCAAATATCTTTTCCTTAAGTTTATACAATACACCAACACCTCTATCAATAAAAATCTACATGGAGATAACGGAAATCGATTAATAATTAGGAGGATTACCCATGGTGTAACTCTATTAGGAATTTGATCAAACACCTACTCGGATGATAGTGAGCTAGAGATTAGCAAGCTTGATTCTTGAGGATTTGTGCAATATTGATGATTAGGAGGCTAAGTTTCCTCTTTCTCTCTCTAAAATGCTCTCACCTCTCTCTATATTTAGTGTAAAAATAGTCCCAAATGAAGCCCCAAAGCTTATTGATCAAAGTGGGTTCGGATATGAAAATTTCCAAAAATGACCCCCGAAGTCAATTATGCAATAGCATAATCAACATGTGGGAAGCATAAACATTATGCTATAGCATAGTCGATAGCATAATCAACTATGATATAGCATAATCAACATGCGACAACATAATGGTTTTGCCTAATTGTGCTGCATTATGCGACACGAATGCGGTCCGCATAGTCATTTCACGATCGCAAAAATGGTCACAAATCTAGCCTTTGGTAATTTGATCATAACTTTATGTAGGAATGTCCAAATAACGAACGATTTGAAGCGTTGGAAACTGGACTCAAAGACATTTCATTTGAAAGGTTAATCATCACATAATACTTTATATATCATTAAATATGCTCGTTCAAAGTGTGGACTGGTGCAAATACCTTTGGAATTTTAGCCTGTTATGAAATTTCCCTTGGACCTCACATCACTTATTATATGACTCATAGACTTATTCACCACATATAATTCATTTACATCATATTTAAAGCACATAAAATATTTAATTAGTCTACCTGGCACACCGAAATTGTATATTGCTAAGAAAAATTTTCCGAGGCCTTACAGCATTCCCTCGTTTGATATGTTCAAATCTATTACAATTGTTTACCCTTAAAATTGGATAAAAGTTAAACTAATGAAGTCGTTTTAAGGATACGTAATTTCAATTAACACCAGCTGATAAATATGAAGATTAATAATAGTAATCACTAGATAAGTAAAGCAAACCAGCGTTTGGACGGAACTCACCCCTCGATTTAGAGAACCCTAGAAGTGGTTGGTCAAGAATAGTTTAAAAATATAACAAGTAGATGAACATGAATATAAATTAGAAAGAGAATTATATTACTTTGATATCTGTGAACAACGTGTTGTACAAATTATTACAGAAGGAAATCCCATGATTGGATAATTTGTCGTTCCTAATTTGATCCATTCCGAGATTTCTGCCACGATCTTTGACCTGCCATGGATATGTCGCCTTTCAATTATCATGCTATCTTCGATCCTCCTCGATGTCAACCTCATTTGGTATCGATCGTCACTTGTCTCGATCTCAACATGTACCTCGAGTCCCAAAACTCGGTATCTTGTCTCGGTGACATAATAAAATCATGTGCACATGGTTTAAACCGTATGCAGATAGTTCACTAATTTTTTAGAGTGATTTGACAGGAAACGAATTGAGCCTTCATTTTTTGCCATGACCTGTCATGACGTCAACCTCGTGACGTATGCGGCGGAAGTGACCGAAATATCCCGTCGTACAGTTCCCCAAGGTATTAATGTATGGATGTTGGTGGTTGGCCACTAGTGGCTTTGAACCATCACCGTGAATCCATTAAATATGTCTCTTTTTAAACTTTTTAAAGTTTACCTTTAACCTTCTTTAATCACCAAAGATTTTCCCATCTTCTAATTTTCTCCCTTCTACATGGTTTTCAAGTTTTGTTGTTAACCCATTCTTAAATATCAAATTCTATCATCTTATTTCTTCTTCAAACTCAAAAAACAATGAAAGAATCATCCAAAATAGTTCCCCAAAAGGAAAATACTTCTTCATCGCGGTCGGCTGATGACAAAACACTGGTTGAGCCACGCCCAGAAGAGTGTGTTCCCAGAGGCTGCGTCCTTACCTTCGACATTAAGATCGAGAAAAATTCCTCGGTCCTTGGTCGATGCGAGACAATGTCAAGGTAAATATGTTCGATAACTGAGACCTTCCTCAAGCAGGTAATGAGAGACTGCAACTGCGAAGGCAAAGAGGTGGTGATTCCATCCCCTGAAAGAGATATCACCACCCATGTGGAAGGGTTTTTTAGTGTTTACACTTACCCTTTCACACTAGGCTCCCTCATCCCGTTCATTGTCGATTTATGACGTAAGTACGAGATAAACTTGGGCAAAATCCATCCCTGCTATTGGCGAATTGTCGTTCTTCTCCGATTCTTTGCGAGCAATGTTGAGAGAATATCTTTCACCCTCGACCACCTCATTAGATTGTAAAGCCCCCATCTCTATCGAGTCAGGTTAATAACACTTCAATGTTGGGATACCAAGGTGTTGTTCTCAAGCATAGATAAGGACAATTATCGAGGGTTGACGTGCCGATTCATACGAATGAAAACTTCTGATCCAATCCCGGCCGAGAAAATGCCATTTCCCAAGAAATGGAATATGAAGCGTAAGTACAATCCTACTTTTGCTTCCCCTTATTGTTTTCTCCCCTTTGCTTCCACTAATCGATATCCTTTTCAATAGTGCATTGGTTTCTTGGATGCCTGGTGAAATTCCAAACCTCAAGAGTTCGGTTCGAGACCTAGCCTCGACTTCATCGTACACTCAGCGCACATTTAGCAAATGGCCGATTGGAGGTCAAAAATCAATGTAAGCTTTCCTTCATGTGTATAGTGGCGTAATCTGAATGTTCTTCTCATACTAACTCGATATCCTTGTACACAGGCCTCGACAAAGATGATGTCATTAGACCCACATCCGGTGTGGAGGAGACTTTTACCCCGGTTCTAAAACTGGTGAAGGACAAAAGCAGGAAAAGGACCTCAACCTCTGAGGTCTCAACGACCAAGAAACCCTAGCTCGCAAGTCGAAGAAGGATAACATCACTCTTCCTGCGAATGTACTTCAGCGGCTAAGAGAGGAAAAAAAAGAAGAAGAAGAAGACGACTCCGTACTGGTGTCCCGATTGAAGAAGACCATCGACGCCCCAAAAGACGCTTAATCGATGGTGGTTGATGAGATCCTGCCTTGAGCTGAGGGTGTCTTGGAAAAGGACTCGGGCAAAGTCCCCGAGTCATCGCAGATCAAATTTCCCCCCCCCCTCCCCAACCGAAATAAGAAAACAGTGGGTGCGTCTGAAGGGGGCCGGCTCCGAGGCCATTCGTAGCGAAGAGAATGCCCCAAGAGACCCACTGGGGGCAATTGAAATAGGATACTCGTCGACTCTATTTGCATTTCCAAAGAGAAAATTCAGGAGGCCCCAACTATGAGGACCTCTGAAGTTGATGGAGCACCTAGAGGGAAGGACCCCTTCTAAGGTTACTTTATCAGGGTCGAAGAAGCTACCAAACTTAGTGAAGCATCGAGTCTCTTTGACGAGTCTCAACAAATCCCTAATCGGGTAAACCTTAACGTCCCTCGTTGACATACAGTTTACGTTTATTTCTTATTTTCGTGTCTGCTTTCTTTTCTTCTTTCTGTATAGGCCGTGGAACTCCATCATGAGGTGTTTTCAAAATATCGAGCACAGTTAAGCCGATGTGAGGCTGACTTTTAAGGGCCTTCGGAGGAAAGGGATGTCCTAAAAATTTTATGCCGGCAAAAAGAAAAGGAGAAAAAGGACCTCCGAGCCGAGTTGGCTAAGGCTCGTAAAGATCATACTGACTTGATTGAACATGTAATGAACATCTTAGAAGCTCATGGAATTAGTTCGGGGGTTGAGGCTCGCTCTTCGATCTCATAGGCTCAGCAGAAAGTTCAGAGGATAGAGCAGCTCCACGAGGAGGTCAACATGATGAACACGGAGACCTTGGGGTGGAAACAAAGTATGGACAACTTTTATGCAAAGAAAGAGGCTGCTCGAGCCCAGTTGTCATCGGCCGAGAATCAACTTCAAGGCATGAAGGAGAAAAACCTGGCTAAAGCCAAGAAAATATAGGAGCGAGCTCGAGGCTCGGTTGGCCACCGAACTTGAAAAGGCCAAATTGGAGGCTGAGAAGGCTAAGGTCGAGGTGGATGAAATCGTGGCCGTTTACCGGTCTGATACTAAAACTGCTCAAGCCAAAGCAAGAGAAGGTGCCGAGACTGCCCAAACTCGGGCACAATGGGCTGCCGAACTCGCCAAGTGCTAATCTCGGAGAGAAACCCTCGAGGATATTCTTGATCGGGGTTTTGTTCTTACTAATGAGATACAGAATGCCAAATAGCTCAAAGATGATTCTAGGGAAATGGCCTCCTTTGATGAAGATGATGGAAACAAGAGATGGTATAAGAATAGGGAGGATCTCGATGGAGATCAAGCTGCCCCCAAGGTAAATTAGGAATCTTAGAATTTGTTATTTTTTATTTTTTGTGTAGGACCTTGATCGGTCTTTGTAAATATCTTCATATATAAAAGATGTTTTTTTTCTCTGTGACTTGTCTTTATTCTATTTCATGCCTCGTGAAAATTCTATTTCATTCATGCCTTATGAAAATTTTATTCCTAAGTTCGAAGCTTAGGCAATGTGATCGAAGTAGGACTAAGGTAGTTTTTATAATCGAGTGAGTACTTGCTCGAACTCGGAATAGGATGAAACTTAGGTTTTAGTTAAGTGAGAATGACTTCTCGAACTCAAAAAAATAAAATGGCCCATAGGATCTTAAATTAGGCCGATTTTTTTACCTTTTCGCCCAAAATAGTGAATCATATAAAAATTTGTCATGCCTTAGCACAAGCCAAATATCTACTCATTATGTTTTTCGAGGGTAAATTAACCGGATTATGAAAAATTTCGAAGGCCTATTTTATAACGGATATCGAACATCTCTGAACCATGTTAAATGACCGTAGCCTATAGCTTGGGATTTTCCTTTTGGGTTTGTTTCCCTGTACACTTCGAACTTGTTCAAAGTGTCATTCCCCGAGTGAGGTGGACGTGGCCTATAAACTCGAGGGTTGCCTTTTTATGGTCTTACAATATCGAGGTTTAATAATTTGATCATGTCGATTTTTTGGACGGCATTCCCCGCATGCAAGGTCAATAATTCAAACTTTTAGCTGTGATCGGCCCTTAAACCATTTTCCACAATAGATCGCAAGTATGAAATTGTAAAGTAAAAATTTCTCTAAGGTACGAAATATCTGGTAAGAAAAAATAATTCTTTCAAATATATTATACATATATACATGTTTTTCCATTTGGGGGCGATGGATCTACATGGGCACGGTTTATTCGACCATCTGGCCATTTACAAGATTTACCTATCGAGACCCTATT
The DNA here is from genome assembly GCA_005239525.1 of Nicotiana knightiana. Classification (NCBI taxonomy): domain Eukaryota; kingdom Viridiplantae; phylum Streptophyta; class Magnoliopsida; order Solanales; family Solanaceae; genus Nicotiana; species Nicotiana knightiana. The sequence continues at coordinate 86,049 of ML410150.1, forward strand.
GAAATGAAGTAGTTTCTTTGTAACCATTAGAGGGTCATGCCCACCAGTATTCGAGGTTGATTATAAAGAAGCCTCGGATACTGTTGAATTGCTCTAAGTTAACATGAACAATGATTTCCTCATTAGAAACCTCACTTGAAAAACCCATTTGGACAAAAACCGTTCTAAGGGAAAAAGAAAGGAATGCATGCTTTCAGATCTAAGGAATTCATGTTGAAGAATCCCTCGACGTCTCAAATAGAACATATGTAATCGGTTAGAATAAAATATAAATGAAAATGGAGAATGTCGTACCTTAGCAATAATATCGTTTGCGGAGCGATATGTTCAAATTATTTGGTAATTGCACGCCATCTGTCGTGCCAAGTTTGTATGATCCTTTTTCGACCATATTGAGGACCTGATACGGCCCCTCCCAGTTTGGGCCAATTTTTCCTTCATTTGGGTCTCGAGTATTGAGGGTGGCGTTTCTTAAAACTAGTTCCCCAATTTCAAAGTGTCGAAGATTGGTCTTCCATTTTATTACCTTTCGATTCGCTATTTCTGTGCAGCCATTTGAACAAGGGCGGCTTCCCGCCTTTCATCTAGAAACCCGAGGCTCGTATTCATAGCCTGGTGATTTTTTACTTTTCAGTTGTTTACAGAAACCTGAAACTATGTTTCTCGACTTTGACTGGGATCAGTGCTTCTGCACCATAGATTAGTGAGAACGGTGTTGCCCCCGTACTGGATTTTGATGTTGTTCGATACGCCCAAAGGACCTCGGGAAATATTTCTCTCCATTTTCCTTTAGCGTCCGTCAACCTTTTATTTAGATTCTGAATGATGGTCTTGTTCGTCGACTCAGCCTGTCCATTCCCACTAGGATGGTATGGCGTTGATAGGATCCTTTTTATTTTGTGGTCTTCGAGAAAATTTGTCACTTTGCTGCTGATAAATGGATTTCCATTGTCGCATACGATTATGGCAGGCATCCCAAATCGACATATATATGGACCCAGATGAAGTCTATGACTTCTTTTTTTCTGACATTCTCGAATGCATGTTATTCTACCCACTTAGGCAAATAGTCAGTCATAAACAAAATGAATTTAGCTTTAGCTGGGGCCGATGGTAGGAGGCCGACGATATCCATTCCCCATTTCACGAACGGTCATGAGGATAAGAATGGGTGGTGTTGTTCCTTGGGTTGGTGAACCGTCGGCGCATACCTTTGATATTTGTCGCATTTTTTAACAAATTCTTTTGTATATTTTTCCATACCGGCCCAATAGTATCTAGCTCTGATAATTTTACGGACTAATGACTCAGCACCAGAATGATTTCTATAGGTATCTTCGTGAATTTCCTATAGGACGTAGTTGGTATCTCTTGGACCCAAGCATACTGCCAACTGTCCATCGAACATCCTTCTATTGAATGTTCCATCATCGGCCAATATGAATCGTGCATCCTGCGTACGTAGTGTTTTTGATTCCTTAGGATCCGATGTAAGCTTCCCGTTCTTTAGGTACTCGATATATTTATTCCTCCGATCCCAGGTTAGACTTGTGCAATTTATTTCGGCGTGTCCTTCTTTGATTACTGGCCTTGAAAGTTGACGACAGTCCCAAAGCTAATCTCGTCATCTTTGACTGATGACCCCAAATTTGCGAGGGCATCGCCCTCCCTATTTTTTTCTCGAGGTACATGCTGCAGGATCCACTTTTAAACCGATGTAGAGTCACTTGTAGTTTTTCCAAGAAACTCTACATGCGATCTTCTCGAACTACGGAAGTTCTGTTCAATTAAGGAGTCACATTTCGCCTTGATGACCTCTGCTCCCAAACACTTAGCTAGCTTGAGATCTGCAATTATGACCTCATACTCGGCCTCATTGTTAGTCAACCTGGAAGTTTTGATAAATTGAATAATTGTATTTCCTGTAGGTGGCTTCAAAATAATTCCTAGCCCAGATCCCTTCATGGTCGAAGCGTCGCCTGTGAAGAGGGTCCACACCCCCGATACTGTGCACGTTTTACATAATAGTTCCTTTTCAACCTCGGGTACGAGGGCTAGTGTAAATTCGCCCATGAAGTCTGCTATGATTTGAGACTTGATGATCTTTCGAGGTTGATACTCGATATCATACCCATTCATTCTTACGACCCATTTGGCCAATCGTCCTGATAGTTTGGGCTTATACAAAATATTGCGAAGAGTATAAGTGGTCACCACACAAATTGGGTGACATTGAAAATATGGTTTTAATTTCCTAGAGGCGCGTATTATGGAAAGTGCTAATTTTTCTAAGTGTGGGTACCGAGTCTCGGCCTCACCTGAAGTTCGACTTACATAGTAAACAGGATATTAACTGCCTTGCTCCTCTCGACATAAGACCCCACTTACCGTGACTTCCGAGACTGCTAAGTACAAGTAATGTTTCTCGTTCTCTTTTGGAGTATGATGCAGTGGCGGGCTCGAGAGGTAGAACTTCAATTCATCTAATGCTTGTTGGCATTACGGGGTACATGCAAAATTGTTTTTATTTTTGAGCATTGAGAAGAACCGATGACACCTATATGAAGACCTCTAGATGAATTGGCCTAGGGAAGCTATGCGCTCCATTACTCTTTGTACGACCTTAATATTGTCCATGACAATGATGTATTCGATTGCCTTGAGTTTATCGGGGTTGATCTCGATCCTCCGATTTGACACCATAAAGCTGAGGAACATGCCCGAGCCGACCCCGAATGCACATTTCTCTGAGTTGAGCTTCATGTTGTACTTCCTCAGTATATCGAAGTTCTTAAGCAAATGTTTCAAATGGTCCTCTGCTTGCAGGGCCTTAACTAGCATATCGTCAATATAGACCTCCATTGATATACCTATTTTTTCATCGAACATTCCATTTACTAGGGGTTGGTAAGTAGAAACAGCATTTTTTAGTCCAAAGGCATTATGTTATAACAATAGGTGCCGTACATAGTGAGGAACAAAGTGTTTTCCTGATCCTCCGGGTTCATCTGTATTTGATTGTACACGGATTAGGCATTGAGAAAACAAAGGATCTCAAGGCCGGCCGTGGCATCGATCACGCGATCAATATTCGGCAGAGGAAAGGAGTCATTAGGACATGCTCTGTTTAAATTCTTATAGTCTACGCACATTCTAAGTTTGTTCCCTTTTTTAGGGACTACAACTATGTTTGCTACCCATTCGAGATATTTTACTTCCTAAATGGATCCTATTTTGAGAAGCTTGGTTACGTCGTCCTTGTTGAACGCATGTTTTACCTCGGGCCGGGGCCTTCTCTTATGTTTTACCAGGCGGAACTTCGGATCCAAGCTTAATCAATGTGTAGTGGTCTCTAGTGGGATCCCTGTCATTTCTAGGTGGGACAAATAAAAATAATCCATATTATTGATAATAAATCTAATGAGTTTTTCCTTGAGCTCAGGGGTTAACCCCGTGCCCAGATATACCTTGCGCTCGGGTAGGTACTCGATCAATATGACTTACTCCAACTGTTGATTTTGTGGCGTCGGAGTCATCGGAAACTAAGAAGGAACGGGGAATCCCATGTTCGTCATCCTCGTCCACCCCTCATTCCTCCGATTGGGTGGAGGCCGGTACATGTGGTTGCTATTTAACCTTCTCCTTTTCTTTTGGATCTGATTCCTTTTGCTGATAAAAGCACCGATACCGGTATTACTTCATCAACTGTTAAGATCTCTTTGGCAGCATGTTGTTCCCCATAAACAATTTTACCCCATCCGGTGTTGGGGCTTTCAGTATTTGGTGAAAAATTGAGGGAATTGCCCTCATGTTGTGAATCTAGGGTTTTCTGAGCATGGCGTTCTAACTCATATCGCCCTCGATCACATGGAATGTGGTTTCTTGAATAGTTTCAACTACGTTTATTGGTAAGATGATTTCATGTTTAGTTGTTTCACATTCCATGTTGAAACCATTGAGAACCCTAGCTTCGGGCATGATCTGGTCCTGTAGGTCAAGCTGCTCCACCACCCTCGATCAAATAATATGTGCCGAGCTCCCTTGATCAATTAAAACAAGTTAAACTTGAATTTTATTCATAAGGATAGAGATTACCGATGCATCATTGTGGGGTTGTTAGATCCCTTATGCTTCCTCGTCGTTGAACGAAAAGGTGCCTTATGGTACATAGTCACGAGTCTGTTCCTCCCTGGTGATCGATACCTTGGTGCATTTGAATCCCTCCAACAATCATATGTATCACATGCTATGGTTTTTCATGTTTGTATCCTTCTCCCTGGAGTGATTTTTACCTCGGTCACTCGAGAATTCTTGAAGGCGCCCCTCGTTGAATAGACCAGACACCTCCTCTCTGAGCTTCATGCAGTCTTCGGTTCTATGACTATGGGTATCGTGGTATTTGCATATTTTGTTGGGTTTTCTTTGGGATGAATCTGTCTATAGGGTTCAGCACCATGTAGTATCTTTGGTTTTCCCAAATGGTTGACCCAATACCTCATGTGTCAATGTTGGATTTGTTTTCTGATAACCGTAGTGCTTCTGTGGGATCAACAAGTTTATTGAATCCACTTTTGCTCATGATCCCTTGAGAGCTTTGTCCTCGATCATTCCTTTGATAATTTTGAACAAGATTACTTCCTGGGCCACTGCTCATACGATATGTGTTGTACGGTTGATACCAATCTCTATTCGATTAGGGTTCTCTATCGATGTCCCTTTGAACTCTTCCAATGGGCTTGTTTAGATAGGCCGAACCAGAAGGGGTCCCTAATTGATCATCCCCGACCCTGATCTTTGAATGGTACCAATTATTCATATCAGCCCTGGTTACTACTAGATATTAGATTTAATCCTGCTTCAGCTATCATGATTCTACCGAACTCCGTGCGTTCAAACTTTGGGTGAAGGATTGAACAACCCAATCATCTGTGACCAGGGATAGGTCCATGCGCTTCATCTGGAACTGAGATACGAATTCGCTCGACATTTATTTGTCTTTCTGTTTCAATTAAAAATGTTCTGACTTCCTAGTCACAACCTTTATTGCTCCAGTGTGTGCCTTCATGAAGGAATCTACAATCATGACGATATAATCGATTGAATTAGGTGGTAGATTGTGATAAAATATCATTTCCCCTCTTTGATAGAGTTTCTCCAAACTTCATAAGTAAAACAGATTCGATCTCATTATCTTCTAAGTCATTCCCCTTTATTGCGCATGTATAAGACGTGACATGCTCATCAGGTTTGGTGGGAAATCCGACATATGGAATTTCTTCAGAATGGGCTTCAGATCCGCACTTGTGGTGAACGGCTTTTGCACAAACATATTCGGGTCCAAACCTTTTAAAATAGGTGGTGCCCCCGGCATTTGGTTAACCTGGAGTTGCATATTTCTACCTTTTTGTCGTTTGCTTTGACTTTCTTTTCTCCTGATCAATTTTTTTAGTGAGTGCCTCGAGCATTTTCAAAATGGCAGGGTCAGTCCCCAATTCATTGGCATTCGATCTCTCCGGTACATGTTCGACCCAATGAACAACTTCTGGTGGAGGCTCATATTTGATTCCACTTGGTGCACGGTGCTGATTTTGTAGTTGTGCTATAGCGGCTTGTTGAGCCTGTAGAATCTCGAATATTAATTGGAGGCTGACCCCACTGTCTCCCCCGCCGTGCGTACCTCGACCACCAGTCCGACATTCCCTACATATGCTACCTTCGAGATCAGCGCCAAAATTTTCATTTAGGGCGATATGTGAACTGACATCGATGCGATTTGAAATTGGTACTCCCTCGAGATCAGCCCGAGGCACCTCGATCCCTAGGGAGGCAATATTGTGGTTTTCCTCATGAAATCCGAGGCCGTTGTTACAATGCTTGGGTGATGTTTGTGAGTTTTGACATGTTTTATCCTGAAAAGAGAAACACTTACAAGAAAAAGCGTAAAGTAATGTGTGTTATCATAATCAGTATTAAGTAATCACTATTATCCTTAGCCTCATGGTGGGCGCCAAACTATGTACCCTTATAATTGGATAAAAATTAAACTCTATGTTGTTTTAAGGATACGTGATCTCAGTTAACACCAACTGATAAATATGAAGACTAATAATAGTAATCAACAAATAAGTAAAGCAAACCAGTGATTGGATGGAACTCAGCCCTCAAGTTAGAGTACCCTCGAAAAGATTTGTGGAAGAACAATTTAAAAATATAACAAACTGATGAGCAAGAATATAAACGAGAACGAGATTTATATTAATTTGATATCTGTTAAAATAATTTGTCTTACAAATGATTAGAACTCCTCTTTATAAAATAGATGAATCATATTTATGGTATAACTATTATTACAAAAATAAATCCCAAGATTAGCTAATTTTTCGTTTTTGATTTGATATGTTTCGAGATTTCCTCGACGAACTTCGACCTATCACGGATATATCGCCTTTCTGTTATCATGCTATGTTCGATTTTCCTCGATTCTCATTTTGTCTTTGATCATTACTGGTCTCGATCTCAACAGGTACCTCAAATCCCAAAACACGGTATCTCGTCTCGTGCTTTGTTCTAAACCACTATGGGGCCGACCCTTAACGCTACTCCATGGACTTGGTCTAATAGTAAAATCAGGCGGGCCTAGTTTTAACCGTATACAACAATCGTTTTGATTTATGTTGTTGGTACTAATCATTCCGTTTGGACTTTGGATTGTCAAGGCTGGTTGTTTCCACATTTTAATATCACAATTATCAATTTTTGAAATCTACAGGTACCAAGTGAAAATATTTACACATTTTCCTATATAAAACAAAGGTGAAGGCTAGTTTTACAAGAAAATGCAAGTAGTATAACAAGAAGGTAGATAGTAGTTTCACCTGTAGTGCGGCCTAGTGGTTAGTGAAAGGTGCGAACCATGATGTCTCGTGTTTAAATTCAAAATAGACAAAGAACACTAGTGATTCCTCTCCATATTTCCAAGACTCGGTGTGTACAATTATCGGGTACCTGCGTTTGCTGGTAGAAGTTAGTACGCACTTGATAGAAAAATCGAGGTACGTGTAAGTCGATCTGAACACCACTGTGTAAATACCAGTATTTAGTTAGCATAGTGTTACATTGTTTTATCCTACAAATGCAAAACCATTAAGCAATGTTTAGTCAATCATTGAACATATTGCATGGGATTAAAGTGGTTAGCGATAGGTGGGTGAATGACAAGGTGACACGTGTAACTGGAGACAAGTAGTATATGAGTCAACAAATAGTTGATATCCGATATAAAAATGAGTTCGGTCCTATATAAATTCTAAGGGCATGAGAACCGATAACAATGATTGAAATGAATACTTCGGTTGGGAAATATAGCATTCAATAAGCAACAATTACAAAGAATCTTTGTATTAATAGCCAACCGTTATGCATCCATCAATGGTAGTTTTATTCTCATTCAAGAGGATCTTGATTTGAGGATGTTGTCTCCCCAAAAAAAACTATAGATAGGAGAATTAGTATCTATTGCTGTTGTAGGACATGAATATTAGTACTCAAAGGCTGTAACTTGCTCTATTTTTATAATATTACTTGCTTTCTTTTATTCCTAACATTATTCTTATTATCAATTCCGGAGAGGCTAATTATACAACCAGTCTTGTATTTCTTTTAAGTTATTTTATAATCTTGTTGGTCTATGATTTATTTCATATTTCTAGATCAAGTTAGTTCACGTTTCTATAAACCATACTATAAATATAATTGTATTATTGTGTGGGTAAATGATTTGGCGCCCACCGTGGGACATAGATTATGGTGTAATTGTTTTGACCCATTCATTTGTTACTAACAAAGTGTGATTCTTTGCTAACAAAAGAGAAACCATGTATGGAGGCAAACAATGTGAAACATTCCTATAGTGTTGGAGCACACAATGAACGTGAGGATGTTTTCCAACGTGATGATTCAACTAGTGAAACCGAAATGAAGGAGATGAAACACCTCCAATTCACAAAGGTCAAATTCCTCGCCATGTGAGAAGTCCAACTCCTGATGATGTGGATGATGAACACGTTGTTGAAACGGCCAAAATTTTGAGGGAGCAACAAAGAAAAATTATGAATCACCTCTCAATACAAGATTAGTGATGAAGGAATTGAAGCAGGCCGTTTCGGTAGCTTTTAATGACTCCAATGGAAGAATTTAGATTCCTCCCAACGTTCCAGCAAATTAAACAATTCAAATAACCGGCAACGACATTCCAATGGATCAATTTAGTCTAACGAAATAGCTGGTGTAAGAAGTGGATCCGGGAATGATAATAACCTTAATGATCCATCCAATACTGAGCTCATGAGATTCACGAGGGAAACATATGATTGAATGGACTAAAAACCTAAAGAATTCTATGCTCGAATGGATTATATCAGATGGTACCACCGGTGTTAAAGGGGACGAATTCAAAAAAATATATGCAGGTGCCATTCAAACGAAGTGTGGTCTTGGAGTTGATCCCAAAAAGATTTAAGATGACATATATTTTGAAGTATGACGAAACTTCAGATCCACAAGAACATATAATAGCTTAAACTTGGTCCCACATGAGATCAAATCCGTCTTACTTAAGAAATTTGGCGAAACCCAACTTAAGGGTGATTGAACATTGTATTTTCATTTACCTGAGCATTTCATTGACTATTTTGAAATGCTTGCAGTTTATTTGGTTAAAGCTCATGATAGGGAACGAAAGGTCAAAGAGAAAAATGCAATATATATTTAAAATTGCCAAAAGATGATCCTAACTATTGAGAGAGTTTGTGATTTGATTTCAGAGGGAAAGGATGTTGTATACGGTAAAACCGGGGAAGGTTGATTTTAAGGCTTCTATAGCGTTTCGAGCCTCGACCTTGATTGAATCGGAGCAAGACCAAAGTTTATCCCCGAGTGCATTCCTCGAGGACGTATCCTGAGGGGTCGAAATACCTCGAGGAAGGGTAAATTATCGAAGACCATCATGGAATAGAGGAATGTTCCAAAAAGGCACGTGGTTAAAGCTGACCCAGTCGACAAGAATAGTGCAAGTCCGTACCGTGACATTAAATAGTTGTACCAACTATATTTCTTTGTAATAATTGCACATGTACTATGTTGGGATTCCCCCTCCTATATAAAGGGGACCCTGGTCATTTTGTAACACACATAATACTCAATACAAGAACAAGAACATTCTCCGCTCTCTAATTCAAACATTCTCTACAATTGTTCTTTTGATGTATTGCCTTCCATTTATTGCTTTCATTAATTTTTCTTCGCCTATTACTTGTTTTTGATCATAAAGAGGCTATCATCGAGGCCTTCAATGTTGTTGCATCCTCCTCAGCCTCTCTCTGTAAATATCTCGAGCTCGACCTCGAGGCTGATTTCGGCCAAGCTTGAGACACCGTCTATCAACTGCTCGGTTTGCACAATCTCACTACCCTTCGCTCTTATCTCATTTTCTCACCTCCCACTTAGTAATTATTGCCCAAAAGACTAGTATTAAAATAGATCACATATTTTTAGAACCACACAATCTAATATAATTGTAATTACCATTTTTGAGCTAAACAAATTGGCGCCCACCGTGGGGCTACAAATAATAGTGATCATTTTAGTGTTGGTTTTATGAAAACACAAGTTATTCTTTACACTTTTTCTTGTCGAAGAATCTTCAATTTTAGGTCAGAAAATGTCTAACCCAGTAAAAGGACGTGAAAACAACGGTCATGAGGATCGTGGAGAGAATGGCGCAGCTATTTCAGGTGCCTGTGTACCACCGCAAACCCTGAGGGGGCACAAGTGCAAATCCCCGTCGATAAAGGCTCACGCAACACTCCGCATATCAATATAAGCTCCCATACATGTGGAAGTGTACGCGGGGAAGACCCAAGAACCATTTCCGAGAATGAGAATCGAACTAGAGGAATGGGCCCGAAGAACCCGAGCATTCCATTCACATTATTATTGGAGAACCGATGTCCCTCAATAACCCGTCCTCAAACGGTCCAAAGTGCCCATCACCACGATGGAACAAACTCAAAGTTGTATGCTTAGACGAACTGTTGTGTTCAGAGAAGAAGATACCGAAGCCTTGTCCCAACCATATAATGATATACTGGTAAGTTCTCTTCTCTTAAATAGTGTTAAAATTAAGCGTGTGCTCGTGGATCTTGGTAGATCGGCCAATATAATCAGATTTAGGGTAGTTGAGATGCTCCAACTGCTCGACCAATTCGTACCCGATTCTAGAGCCCTCAGTGGGTTTAACATGACGAGCGAAACGATGAAAGGGGGAATCACCCTCCCAAACAATATGTCTGGTACAGTTCGGGATGCCAAGTTTCATGTCATCGAGGGTAACACGAGATACAACGCCCACATGAGAAGGCCGTAGATACACAACACGAGGTCGGTACCAACAACTCTCCACCAAATGTTGAAGTTCCCAACTAAAGATGGCATAAAGATGGTGTACGGTGAACATCACGCGACAAAGGAAATGTTCGCAGTACATGGCATGGCACCGACGCCCATATACTCCGCCTCGGAGGGGTTAGAAGATAAATGGTTCCCCGAGGATGATGAATTGGACTTCCTCACCCCTCGAACCTTCGATGCCCTCGAATAATCAAACGCAACAAAATCAATAGTGGAGGACCTGAAGCAAGCTGTGTTGATGGAACGTCTTCCAAATCGAAAGGTATACTTGGGAACGGGATTAACCCCAAAACTAAGGAAGAAACTCATTCAATTTCTTGTTAACAATGTTGATTTATTTGCTTGGTCCCACTTAGACATGACAGGGATCCCACTGGAAATAACCACCCATCGGCTAAGTGTCGAGCCCAGGTTCAAATCGGTGAAGCGAAGAAGGAGGCCTCAGTCCGAGGTAAGGCATACGTTCGTCAAAGATGAGGTAACAGAACTCATTAAAATAGGGTCCATCAGGGAAGTAAAATATCCTAAATGGCTGGCCAATGTGGTAGTAGTGCCCTAAAGATTCATTCCCCTTGCCCATCATCCATCGCTTAATTGATGCCACGGTTGGCCACGTGATCCTCACATTTATCGAAGCCTACTCCGAGTATAATCAAATTCAAATGAACCCTGAGGATAGGGAAAAAGCTTCGTTCATCACGAAGTATGGCACATACTGGTATAATGTAATGCACTTCGGGATAAAATACGCAAAGGCTACGTACCAGCGCCTAGTTAATAAGATGTTTGAACATCAAATAGGCAAATCCATGGAATTTTACATGGATGACATGCTGGTTTAGTCTCTGCATGCACATGACCATTTGACTCATTTGCAGGAAACATTCGACATTCTTCGAAGCTACAACATGAAGCTCAACCTCGAGAAATGCGCCTCTGGGGTGGGTTCGGGAAAATTGTTAGGCTTCATGGTATCAAATAGGGGGATTTAAATCAACACCGACAAAATCAAGGCCATCGATGAAATTACAATGGTAAACAATGTGAAGGCTTTACATCGGCTGACCAGGCGGATTGCGGCATTAGGCCGATTCATCTCGAGGTCGTCAGATCGAAGCCATCACTTTTTCTCCATACTTAGGAAGAAAAACAACTTTTAGTGGACCCCGAAGTGCCAACGCGCCATGGAGGAGTTAAAGAGGTATCTCTCAAGCCCGTATTTTCTCCACACCCCAAAGGAAAAAGAAATGCTATATTTGTACTTAGCAGTGTCCGAAGTAGCGTTAAGTGGAGTGTTGGTTCGAGATTAACAAGGTACGTAATTCCCTATCTACTATGAGAGTCGAACCGTGGGGGATGTTGAAATCTTGTATCCACACTTACAAAATTTAGTTTTTTCATTAATAAGTGCATCTCGAAAATTGAAGCCTTATTTTCGATGTCAACATATATGTGTTTTGATAACATACCCCCTTCGAAATATATTGCATATACCAGAATTATCAGGCAGACTGGCCAAATGGGACATAGAACTGGGGCATAAGGTATCAAATATCAACCCTTAACAACTATCAAGTCCTAAATTTTGGAGGACTTCATGGTCGACATTACGCCCGCCCTCGTGCCCGAGGTAGAAAAATAACTTTTACTAATAAAAGGCACATCATCAGGGGTATGGACCTTATTTACCGATGATGCCTCTAAAATGAAAGGATCCAGGCTCGGCATAGTTCTGAATCGACCTACGGGTGGCAAGATTAGACAATCAATAAAAACTACAAAATTGACAAACAACGAAGCTGAGTATGAGGCTATGGTTGCAGGTTTCCAATTGGCCACAAGCCTAGGGTCGGATGTCTTCGAAGCAAAATGTGGTTCCCTCCTAGTAGTAAATTAGGCAAATGGGAGCTTTGAGGTGTCAGAGGATAGGATGCAGTAATACCTACAAAAACATCAAGTCTCTTTGCGTTGATTCAGAGAGTGGACTCTGGACCACATACCTCGAGAGAAAAATAGTGCGTCCGATGCTCTCGCAAACCTAGGATCATCGCCGAGGAAGATTACATACTCCCGGGACTGTTGTTCAGCTATCCAAATCAGTGATCAAAGAAGGCCATGCCGAAATAAACTCCACCCGCCTGATATGCGATTCGAGAAATAAGTACATCGATAATTTTGAAAGTGGGAAGCTACACATGGACCCAAAAGAATCAAGGGCCCTTTGGGCCAGAGCAACTCGATTTTCACTCGACGATAATGGAACTCAGTAGAGGAAAACCTTTTATGGGCCGCTAGCAGTATGTTTGGGGCCAGGACGAACCGATTATGAGCTTCGAGAAATACACGAGGGCACCTGCGGAAATCACTCCGGTGCTGACTCCTTAATTTGAAAGGTGATCAGAGCAGGTTACTATTGGGACACCAAAGAATTCGTCCGAAAATGAGACAAGTGTCAAATATTTGCACCAATGATCAACCAACCCAGTGAACAAATACATCCAATCTTGTCCTTATGGATGTTCATCAAATGGGGAATGGATAACATTGGTACCCTACCAACGACGCCAAGTAACATCGTCTTCCACCAAGGATCCTTTCCTTTTATTACCTTGACTTGGCTCCAAAGCCAAAGGTCTTTAAGAAAGAAATTAATAAACATAAAGAGGAGTATTACTTAAGAAGCGAACCATACAACACATACCATTGTGTTTTGCCTCCAATCTGCCCTTTGACAAATCTTGCCACTTACATTCGTCATAGGTTGAAAAGGATGACAGTTTTCCAGTCCAATCCGCTAGGTCGGGGACCTCGTGTGGAAACAACGGGATCGCTACAGAGAAAGAAAGAAAACATTGTTACGGAGTCCATCTCCAGTGAGAACAACAAATGGAAAAGTTAACCGTATCGCTTACATGTAAATTCCATTGTTACGGAGTCCGACTCCACAGGAATAATATCAATAGTCTTTACTCGGACAAACCGACTCATCCACCCTCAATCGCCATCCTCATCATCACTGGCGATAAGGGGCCTGGTGGATCGACGTTGTAAAGTAACTAGACCGCGGTAATGTAAATGCCGATATAGTATGATGAGGTGGTTGACGGTGAACTCGAGCTCGACCTTCTCTATAAATAATCTTATCATCACCACAATCCGCCAGAACGACGGGTGGACCTGAGCCAAGGTAACTCGATATCTTCAAAAGAACTCGAGCACGACTCGGTCGAGAGGGCCCAACATAAAAGGGGTACGCGTATACATTCAAAAAACCCTCTACATGGGCCATGATACCCTCTTCCCGAGAAAGTATACGAAACATCATGTTTATCATAACAGGAGGTGACCCTTCAGCTAATTTGACCGGCGCTCCAATGTCCTAATAATTCCCGTAATTATTTTGGCCCGACCACTTAGAAATTCTTTAAGCTGACCATTCCTTAGAAACTTTGCAACCTCTCCACATAAGTGACAGCAATCCCCAATCCTATGACCATGTGTCTCATGTAACTCACACCATACTTTATGATCGCTATGGCTGGGATCGGATCGAAAATGTTTTGGAAATCCAGCCTCCTTAATATTCCTCATCACCCACACCAGTTTCATCAAGGTGAGTCGTAGACGGACAATTGGCGGTATGCTGAATCTCGGGACCCCGATGGTTCCTTCTGTTGAAAATCCATAGTATTCCAACCGTGATCTAATCTTCTATTAGCAGAAAACATTTACTGAAGTTATTTATATCCACACCCTTCAACCCTTTCATATGGCTGAAAGCGACTCATATAAGACCTCTACTTTTTATCAAATAAGTTTTAAATTTCTTCTAGTTCCAATCACAATTACGTCATTTGGAAGATATCGAACAATTGAGTTGATCATTCAATTCAAAATTTTGACTCATAACGATTATAGATATCTACCCATGTAGTTGCTTGAAATTCCAACAGACTCTTTTTCAGTTTCCAGGAGGCGTCAACACTTAGTGGATTGAGACCCTTCGAGAATGATTCAACTTCTCCTTCATCTGGTACTGCCTGCAACAACATATGTTTACCTCAAAAATGGTAATTACAATTATATTTTGTTTTGTGGTTCTAAAAATACGTGATCTATTTTAATACTAGTTGTTTAGGCAATAGTTGCTAAGTTAGAGGTGTGAAAATGAGATAAGAGAGTAGGTTAGTGATATTGCACAAGCCGAGCAGTTTAACGACGGGGTCTCGAGCTTGGCTGAAATCGGCCTCGAGGTCGAGCTCGAGAGCTTGACAGAGAGTGGTCGAGAAGGATGCAACAGTATTGAAGATCTCGAAGATGGCCTCTTTATGATAAAAAAAAAGTAATAGGTGAAGAACAATTAACGAAAGCAATAAATGAAAGCCAATAAATCAATAGAACAATTGTAGAGAATGTTAGAATTAGAGAGTAGAGAATGTTCTTATTAATGTATTGAGTATCATGTGTGTTACAAAATTTCCATTGTACCCTTTATATAGTAGGAGGAATCCCAACATAGTACATGTGCAATTTTTACAAATAAATGTAGTTGGTACATCTATTCAATGTCATGGTATGGACTTGTACTATTGTTGCAGACTGGGTCAGCTTTAACCACGTGCCTTTTTGGAACTTTTCGCTCTTCCACAATGGTCTTCAATATTTTACCCTTCCTCAAGGTATTTTGACCCCTCGGGATACGTCCTCGAGGAATGCATCTCGGGTTGAACTTTGTTCCTGCTCCGATTCAATAGAGGTCAAGGCTCAGAACACTGTAGAAGCCTTAAAATCGGCCTTCCCCTGTTTTACTGTATACAGATAGTCCCCGCGTTTCTTGGAATTAAAAGACAAGAAACTATTTGAATTCACAAACTTTTTAATGCCTTCATTATTCTGTCTGTCATTCCATGTAAGCGACTGATGTGAGGGACACTCTGAAGCCATCAGAAGCCATGTTTGCACAGTTATTGAAAAGATTCGAATTTATTACGGTGGTTGCCGCCTTTTGGCCTTCCTCTTTGCACGCGGATTGCCTCTATAAATACTCCTTCTCTTTCCCCTCTCATTTCATTACTTCTTCTAACCTTTTAAAAAGAGCTCTCATTGCTTTTTTGGTATCATTTTCCTTATCAGCTCTCTCTCGTTTCCCTTGAAATGTATCAGCAGGAATAACGAATGCCTCAAAAACTATTCCTTGAGGTGACAACGCCTCCTCATATCCACGTTCCTCTAAGGGTAAGGAAAAAGTATCCCCAAGTCTCGATGAATGCATCCCCGAGCCATGCGAAACAACCTCTAATTTTAAGGTCGATAAACATTCCTCGAAGTCGGGATGGTGTGAACCCATGTCCCGGTGTATTAGCATAATAACAGACGTCGAAAAGGTCAAGGCCGAACTCCACTGGGAAGATATGGTGCAAGAGGAAATTCCCTCTTGTGATGAGGACATAACAAACCATAAAGTAGGCTTCCTTAGTGTATACAGCTATCCATTTACCTTAGGATCGGTAGAGCCATCCTCGCCGTCGATAGACCCCGTTGTTCTCGACTTTTACAAGCGATATGAAGTGAAGCTCGGCCAAATTCATCCATCGTTTTGGCGTATCGTTTACATTATTAGGTATTTTGCAAGCATGTTCGAGGTGATGCCTTTTACTCTCGACCACCTGATTAGAATGTACATACCCTGACATTACCGGGTTGGTCTGATAAAGCTTCAACGTCGGGCTATGAACGTTTTCTTTCCTTCTACTGATGCATAGAAGATCAGAGAAGGATAGAGGGTGGATGAGCCATTTTATTCGAGTTAGGACCTCGGATTTCATTCCATTGGAAAGGATGTCATTCCCTATGGAATGAATATGAGTCGTAAGTTAATACCTCAATTGTGCCTTTATCATTTCCCTTCAGATCAACTTCCCTTTGAATTAACTACTTTTGATGATCTAGCTGTCGCGTGGTATCCCGATGCGGTTAAGGATCTCTCATGCTGGGTTTGCAAGCTCGATTCGACTTGCCCGCACGCTGAGCGCGTACGGCGCGACCTGGCCAGGGGACGATGGGAAGCTAAAAATCATGGTGGGGCATTTCATTTTGCAATATATGGGTTCTTTAAAAGAGATACCCCCTGAATATATTCTAACTTTTTATGTTTTGTGCTTATGCAGGCCTAGCGGAGGCTTCTTTGACGCGAGAAGCACCACCCGGGAAAGCAGATATCCCAAAATCTAATGAGGAGAAGAAGAGAATGAGGGAAGTTCCGACGTAGTCCATGAATCCAAGTAGGACTAGAGTGCAAAAGTCTAAGGCTGACTCCGCCGCCTTAAATGAGAAAAGTTATTTCTCGATAATGCCCGAGGGAAGTTGAAGTATAAGTGCTTCGACTTCTGCTAAGCCGATGACCGTTGACCTGAGGGCTTCTAAACAGAAGTCAATGATGCCATCTCGCCTTAGACCGAAGAGGTTTTTGAGGGTATGTAAGGTGATGTCCTCAATCCGGTTTATAGTGAAAATACTCCCCGAGCCAGAGAGCACTTTGTGGATGAGCTACGGGATCCTGGATTTGAGCCGAAGGCCCCGATCGATCTATCCCAGACTGTTGATGTAGGTGATTCTCCACCGGTTCCAACATATTCTATGAGTGAGATACGTGGTGCTCATGATATAGAACCTACCGATGCAAGGATGCTTCTCAATGGGAAGGACGTAATTAGGGGGTTTTTTATGATGGCCGTGAAGAATTTTGAGCTTAACACCTCGCTTATTTTTGAAGAGTACGAAAGGCTTTATAGAACGGTAATCTCTTTGTCGATTGCTTCGAGCTTTGATTATTATTTCTTTGACCCTCTTCCTTTATGGTTTCAGGCGGAAGTTCTTTATAATTGAACCACTGCTAAGTTTCAAGCCGAGCTCACCCACTACGAAGGGGAGTGTAACATGTTTTTATCGTAGGCAGACGAGCTCATGGCTATTTCTTCCAAAAGGGAGGAAAAATTTCTTATCCTTCGAGCTCATTTAGAAACGGTATCTCGGGAATGGAGTAACCTTGATGAACATGTAGTATAGTCTTCGTGTGTTTTGTTTTTGTTCTTGCCCGATTTCAGTGCTTAACACCTTCAGGCTGATCTATGTTGAATTAGTCACCGCGCTATTTTAATTAAGGCTGAAGCGGACGCGTTCATAACCCCGTATAAAGAGGATGCTGCTGCTGCAAATGCCCAGGCCAGGAAAGCAACTAAGGAAGCCGGGCTTAAACTTGCCCGAGCCCTGGAGCATGGTCGATTAATGTCTCGGAGGCAGGCCCTTGAGGACATACATATAGGGGGATTTCATATGTCTGTTGAGCTCGAAGGGTGAAGAACCTATAAGAGGAATCGGCGGCTTTGTTTGCTTTTGAGGATGATTCGAGAAGTGCCTCAAAAGATGACAAAGATGAAGACAGAATCCCCGAGGGGGAAGAGGCCGTGGAAGACTTGAAGGACGAGGGCAAGCTACTAAAATCATAACCTTAGAGGGAGCCGTTGAAGGAACACCCCGACGGTAGATTAGGTTCTCATTTGTTCTTTTTCCCTGTGTAAGGGCTCCGACATTGAGCTTTGTAAATATTCTTTGTGGACCTTCATCATATATAAAAGGCTTTTCGCTATTCCTTGCTTTTTCTTGGTTTGTCGGAATAGACTTTGATTTATGTCGATGAATAGTCCGATGAATTGGACTTCGAGATGAAATCCTTGGGGTTATAAATTGGCGCTGAGGCTTTTTTAGGTTGGCCCGTGGGCTCTTACGCATTGGGTCGGTATGACCTTTGACGTAGTTGGCGACTTGAGCTCTTATGCATTTGGCCTTTAGGCATTTAGTTTAACTGTTTAGGGCTGAGTCGAGTTTCGACCCGAGCTCATCGACCCTTAGGTTTTTAAATTGGCTCTGAGGCTCTTTAGGCTGGCGCTTAGGCTCTTACGAATTGGGTCGGTACGACCTTTAACGTAGCTGGCGACTTGGGCTCTTACGCATTTTGACCTAAGGCACATTAGTTAAGCGTTTAGGGCTGAGTCTTAAATTCGGGTTTCGACTCGAGATCATCGACCCTTTGGTTTTTAAATCGGCCTTGAGGCTTTTTGGACTAGCTCTTAGGCTCTTATGCATTAGGTTGGTACGACCTTTAATGTAGCTGGCGACTGGGCTCTAACGCGGTAGGTCGATATGACCTTTAACCGGTTCATTTCGAGGTTTTTCCTACGTAATCGTAGGCATGTGATGTCATGGCGATAGTTGGACGTCTCCGAGTTGCGTTAGTATGGCCGGAGTCTTATGACAGTGGTCATTGTATTTGGTCGCAGCCTTTTACTCCCCGAGTGTGATAGCCTCGGTGTCTATATCGAGGGTATGTCTTTTTAGGGGTCTCACAAGTTCGAATATATATCGTTGACTTTGATATCAGGATTATTCCTTTTTAAGGTCTTAAAAATTTGTTCGTGCATTGCTTTAGGTCTTACATATTTTATATTGCCTCGTGGAGGTCTTACGGTTTATGCCTTGCTTAAGGTCTTACAGTTTTGATGTTTCCTCATGGAGGGATTTCATTGGTGCCTCTTCGAGGGCTTATGAGCTTGAAGTTGCCAGCCCCGAGGTCGTATGGCTTCGGGTTTTTTTTGACTCGATGGGGTGACTGTGGGGGACAGTCCCCGAGTCATGGGATGTTTTTGGCTTTCGAGTCGTAGTATGTAAACATAGCAAACTTTTTGGGTGTTACCTCACTGAGGTCTTTAATTGTTTATATTGCCTCGTGGAGCACTTATATTGTTGATATTGCCTCGTGGAGGGCTTATGCTGTTGACGTTGTCGGCCTTGAGGTCTTATGGCTTTGTGTTTTTGATGACTCGATGGGGTGACTATCGAGGACAATCCCTGAGTCGGGGTTATGCCTTTTTTAAGGTATTACAAATTTGACGTTACATCGTTGAGGGATTAAGAGATCAAGTATGCCTCGTCGAGGTCTTACAGATGCAACATTGCCTCGTGGAGGGTTTATGTTGTTGGTGTTGCCTTATGAAGGTCATACATTGTTGATGTTGCCTCGCGCAAGGCTTACATTGGTGTCGCATGGAGGGCTTATGAGCTCGAAGTTGCCGTCCCTAAGGTCTTATGGCTTCAAATTTTTTATGACTCAATGGGGTGACTGTGGGGTATAGTCCCTGAGTCGTCGGAAGTTATTGGCTTTGGAGTCGTAGTTTGTAAAAATAGCAAACTTTTTGGTGTTGCCTCACCGAGGTCTTGGATTGTTGATATTGCCTCATGGGGGGCTTATAGTGTTGATATTACCTCATTGAGGGCTGATGTTGTTAAAGTTGCCGGCCTTGAGGACTTATGGCTTTGAGTTTTTGATGACTCGATGGGATGACTATCGAGGACAGTCCCCGAGTCGGGGTTCTGCCTTTTTTAAGGAATTACAAATGTGGAGTTGCCTCGTTGAGGGCTTACGAGTTCGAGCATGCCTCGTCGAGGCCTTATAGATGCGACATTGCCTCGTTGGGGGCTTATGTTGTTGGTGTTGACTCATGAAGGGCTTAGATTGCTGATGTTGCCTCATACAGGGCTTACATTGGTGCCTCGTGGAGGGCTTATGAGGTCGAAGTTTCCGGCCATGAGATCTTATGTCATTGAGTTTTTTATGACTCGATGGCGTGACTATCGAGGACAATCCCCGAGTCGGGTTTATGCCCTTTTTAAGATATTAAAAATGTGGCGTTGCCTCGTTGATGACTTACGAGTTTGAACATGCCTCGTCGAGGTCTTACAGATGCGACATTGCCTCGTGGAGGGATTATGCTATTGATGTTGCCTCGTGGAGGGCTTACATTGTTGATGTTGCCTCATGGAGGGCTTACATTGGTGCCTCATGGAGGGCTTATGAGCTCTAAGTTATCGGCTCTGAGGTCGTATAGATTCGAGTTTTTGGTTACTCGATGGGGTGACAGCCGATGATAGTTCCCGAGGCATCGAAAGTTTTTGTCCTTAGAACCGTTCTTTTTTACAATAGCAAACTTTTTGGGCGCGCGAAGTGTTTTGATGATAAAGGATTCTCCTCCTATTACTTGGTAAAAGTATATATGTTTCACCATCGAGGATTTGATTATTCTACGTGGACACGGTTCATTCGACCGTTTTTCCCTATACATTATTCTCATGTCGAGACCCTCTTTGGCATATTTTAGTTTCTTCGAGTAGGTGATCTCCCGGGAGATGCCCTTCAGTATTTGAGGTTTGTCGAAGAGGAGCCTTGAATACTCGGTGAGTTCTCCTTAGGTACCATATGGATGTTGCCTCGTTAAAAAACCTCGTCGAGGCCTTATAGATGCGACATTGCCTCGTGGAGGGCTTATGTTGCTGGTGTTGACTCATGGAGGGCTTACATTTCTGATGTTGCCTCATACAGGGCTTACATTGGTGCCTCATGGAGGGCTTACGAGGTCGAAGTTTCCAGCCATGAGGTCTTATGTCTTTGAGTTTTTGATGACTCGATGGGGTGACTATCGAGGACAGTCCCCGAGTCGGGTTTATGCCCTTTTTAAGATATTACAAATGTGGCGTTGCCTCGTTGATGACTTCTGAGTTTGAACATGCCTCGTCGAGGTCTTACATATGCGACATTGCCTCTTGGAGGGATTATGCTATTGATGTTGCCGCATGGAGGCCTTACATTTTTGATGTTGCCTCATGGAGGGCTTATGAGCTCTAAGTTGTCGGCCCTGAGGTCGTATGGATTGGAGTTTTTGGTTATTCGATGGGGTGATAGCCGATGATAGTTCCCGAGGCATCGAAAGTTTTTTTCCATAGAGCCGTTCTTTTTTAGAATAGCAAACTTTTTGGGCGCGCGAAGTGTTTTTATGATAAAGGATTCTCCTCCTATTACTTGGTAAAAGTATATATTTTTCACCATCAAGGGTTTGATTATTCTACGTGGACACGGTTCATTCGACCGTTTTATCCTATACATTATTCTCATGTCGAGACCCTCTTTGGCATATTTTTGTTTCTTCGAGTAGCTGATCTCCCGGGGGATGCCCTTCAGTATTTGAAGTTTGTCGAAGAGGAGCCTTGAATTCTCGGTGAGTTCTCCTTAGGTACCATATGGATGTTCCCTCGTTAAAAAACCTTTTTGGCAAAACCCATTTGGGATAAAAACCCCAATATGAGGGGAAAAGAGCGCAACGCATGCTTTAAAACCTAAGGTCTTTCAGTTGGAGGGTGTTGCGGCCTCTTCCATAGGTCACATGTAAAAAATTATTATGAAGCACAAAATGAAAAGGGAGAAAGTTATACCTTGGTTATAATAGCGCTTGGGCATTGATACATTCCAATTGTTTGGAAGTCGCTCGCCTTCCATGGTCTCGAGTTTGTAGGACCCTTTTGCCAATCACTCTGTGGGCACGGTACAGTCCTTCCCAATTCGGGACTAGCTTTCCTTCATTAGGGTTTCAACTACTTAGGATGAATTTTCTTAGAACTAAGTCCCGAAGTACGAATTGTCGAAGGTTTGTTCTCCTGGTATAGTATCTTTCGATCCTTTGTTATTGTGCGGCCATTCAGACGAGTGCATCTTCTTGTTTCTCATGTAATAGTTCGAGGGTTGTAGTCATAGTCTCATAGTTTGAGTCTTCAGTGGCATGTCGGAATCTGGCACTTGGCTTTCCAACCTCGACCGGTATCAAAGACTTTTTTTTGCTCGATTTAGAGGTGTCTCTCTTTTGCTCGATTTAGAGGTTGTCTGTTATGCCCATAGCACCTCGGACATCATTTCTCTCCATTTTCCTTTTGCATTTTCTAGCTTCTTTTTCAAGTTTTGAATGATGGAATTGTTTGTGGACTCGGCCTGACCATTTGCACATGGGTAGTAAGGTGTCGACATGATTCTTTTGATTTTGTGATATTTGAAACACTGTGTTACTTTGCCTCCGATGAACTGTCTCCCGTTATCACACGTTATCTCGGAGGGGAACCCGAATCGGCACATGATGGTATCCCAGATGAAATTGATGACTTCCTTTCTCTTATCTCTTCGTAGGCATGTGCTTCCACAAATTTTGAGAAGTAGACAGTCATAAATAGAATAAATATAACTTGTTGAATTACCTGCCGTAGGACCACCTACGTTCATATAAGAAAATGTAGCGCCCCCGGCAAAAGAGACGTTAGTACTGTGGAATAATACTAGTACGTATGAACAAACTTTATCCCCAAGTACAATCAAACAATACACAATTAAGAAACAGTAATATAACCAAATCAACCAATGCACGTGGAAAGAGGCAACCAAAATGAACAAGCTTCACAATCTCTCCTTTTTCCCTTTCAAAATCACCATATTCAAGAGTTTCCCAGATATTTCATTTCGATTGTGATAACGATCACATTCCATCTTTATTACCTCGGCCACCCTTATTACCTCACATCTCATCAAGTTTCATAGATTTTCATTTCAATGGTGATAGTGATCACATTCCATCATTATTACCTCGGCCTCCCTTATTACCTCGGCCACCCTTATTACCTCACATCTCATCAAGTTTCATAGATTTTCATTTCAATGGTGATAGTGATCACATTCCATCATTATTACCTCGGCCTCCCTTATTACCTCGGCCACCCTTATTACCTCACATCTCATCAAGTTTCATAGATTTTCATTTCAATGGTGATAGTGATCACATTCCATCATTATTACCTCGGCCTCCCTTATTACCTCGGCCACCCTTATTACCTCACATCTCATCAAGTTTCATAGATTTTCATTTCAATGGTGATAGTGATCACATTCCATCATTATTACCTCGGCCTCCCTTATTACCTCGGCCACCCTTATTACCTCACATCTCATCAAGTTTCATAGATTTTCATTTCAATGGTGATAGTGATCACATTCCATCATTATTACCTCGGCCTCCCTTATTACCTCGGCCACCCTTATTACCTCACATCTCATCAAGTTTCATAGATTTTCATTTCAATGGTGATAGTGATCACATTCCATCATTATTACCTCGGCCTCCCTTATTACCTCGGCCACCCTTATTACATCGGCCACCCTTATTACCTCACAACTCATTATCCTTATTAGTTTGTGTTGCGGCATGCAACCCGATCCCACCTGACAATCATATTTCGTAACAGCAACCACAAACCATCAATTCACAAGAATTCTTCCTTTCAAGGAACACAAGTTCATATCAACAATTCGCTATTTGAGCTCAAGGCACAATGACTCTCACCAAGCATTAATTCATGTACACGGTGTTTCCATAATCGCTCAACTCATTTACATCATTTCATGATACCCTTTTTCATTAATTAGCACGCACGGTTTTTTAGACATCATATACATTCCCACACTTGAGCACACTAACATTCTTTCATTTATTAACACATACTCTCATATCGATACCATCGAGCTTTTACGAGCTTTGCACAAAGTAAGATAGGCACATCAAACACCTTTCACAATCTCATACATCACGGTAGTATATCATTCAGCTAGGATGATCAGAGAATAGAATCTTACGTCTAAACACATTTGAACAATCAATTCACATATTTACAAACAAGTTACTCATACCGTATACTCGGATCCAACAAGAGGATTCTACGAAGGTTAAAGTTAGCCATACATACCTGGGGTCGAAATTCCTTTTTAACTTTTACTCAGAAATCACCGAACCAGTTAGTACCGTAAATCTAGTTCACAATTAAACATATTCAACTCATAATTGGAAATCATGAATGCAATTTGAACTCTTTAAAGCATTTTATTGAATGCTATGTGACCCCTTAGATTCCCAACCCCTTATTTTCTAATTTTACCCCAACCCACTTCCTTAGACTAAATTATGGACATTAACGATCAGGCATGCAAGGTATTAACTTACATTTTTAAGAATCAATTCATGAGAACCCCACTTTTATTTAAAACCCGAAAGCTAACAAAAAGGGTTGGGGATTCTTACCTATTAGAATGAAGAAGAAGATGATTACTCGAAATTTCCAGGCCAGAGTGAATTTGAAAATCAAATTGATAGATACGAAGCTTTCTCTCTCAAGAACCCTCTCTCCCGTCTCTCTTATTTTGTTCAGAAAATGGTTAAAAATGAAGGGAGGGGTGTTTTAATGAACTGGGGTTGGGTTTCAAAATTAGACAAATAGGAGCCCGACAAAGATTGTGGTCAGGTTGTGATCACATTCCTGACATGCGGTCCACAGAATCGACCGCATAATGGCCCTCAAGATGGGCCGAAATTCAAAACTCACTGCCCAAGTATGCGACCGTTGTGCGGTCCGCATACACGTTATGCGATCCCATAATGCGTCGCATAACTTCCCTCCAAATATCAAAGGCAACAATGCGACAGCTATGCAGTGCGCAAATCTGAAATGTGATCGCATATTAGACCGCATAGTTGAACTCAAATGGGACAGTGATCTGCCTGTGTATGTGACCATTATGCGGTCCGCATACACATTATGCGATCGCATAGTACGTCGCATAATACCTAGTTTCTAGAAAATTTTATTCTTTAAGTCTTGGGGTACCTTTTACTCAATTTAGGTATGTTTTTTATTCTTTTTTTTATACTTCCACAATAAAAACAACTCGGGGACTCATTCGCCAATATTTGAAAACGAGAAAATTTTATGGGTCTTTACATCCTCCCCCCCTTAAAATCATTTGTCCTCAAATGAGGGTTTTGGAAATCAATTAGTTTTGAAAGCACGATATTCAACTTCCAGATTTTCACTAACTCCAATATTTCAGAAAAATTCCACCAAAGTTCCCTTTGTAATTAGACCTATCTACCTGTCAGAGAGCCCCCAAAACACATTTCCAAGCACCATTACACATTTTAAATCACCCAATAACTCACACACAACGTTGTTACCTCAACAATTTGCAAATATTCAATCATTTTGTCAACTACAAATAGTTCTTTCTTCTTATACCACAAATTTGCACATGGTTCACACTTTTGCACATAACTTGGTCATTTTAATGAGTCCCATACAACCCAATCACCTCAATACACTAAATTCATTTCAATTAATCATTACCAACCTACACTACTATTAATCATTTGCCTAACACATACGTTCCACAAAACTTTCATTTACCTCAAGGGTTGCACACTACCCAAATAGACAAGATTGCTAAGAAACTACATAAAAGGTACGAGCTACAACGCTTCCATGAAATACTATACAACAAAACTTATCCAACAAGGCATACCAAACTATACATGAGTTGACACCTGTCTACGAAAAGGAGCATAAGTAATGCAACATAGCCACAACAGGTCCCCAACATACCCTTAATATCTATAACAAAAATGCACACCAATACCACGGAATGTCCGGAGAAGGGATCTCGCCTATAACCGCTGAACTGGAAAGCCTATTGTGGTGGGGGAGCTATGTCTACCTGTCTATCAGGACCTGCAGCACGACATGCAGCGTCCTCAAATAAAAGAACGTCAGTACGAATAAATTACCAAGTATGTAAGACAGGAAAGCATAAATAAGGATAGTAATATAAAGAGAGTTGTAGAAGATACAACCTGTATATATACATAATATTTTTAAACATCTGCCTCTGTGGGCATCATCATCATCATAGAACATTCTCCTCTGTGGAATCATCATCATCATATCATACCCGGCCTCAAAGAGGACTCGGTAAACCCAACTGATCAGTGGTTTAACAATAGGTGCCAAACCCGGCCAACTATTGCACGACTCGGTAGAGTACAATAGATATATATATAATGCATGAAGGACTCATTGGAATCATGTTCTGAACATTTCGGAACGACGTAAGGTCGATATTCTCCGTACACATCATTAGAGTAAACTCTTCATCGAGAATCTTATAATAATCAGGAAGTACTAACAACATTGATAAAATGAGAATAAGAGAAGCAACCTCAACATCAATTGTTCCATAAGAAGGGAAACAAAGTAAGTACTGCTAGCTTCTAAGAATAGAGTATCTTTGGAAGCTCGTTCATTTCATTATGTACAATCGGAGTTGTGCAAAAGAAGGAAAGGGATAGCCTCACATATCTTGTATATACTGTCCCAACCTCAAGCTACGCAAATGTCACAACTCCTTAATCTACAATAAGAGAAACGACACTATCTTTATCGTTTAAGCGTCATAACTATTATGTATGGACCACAACCTATTTTACGATGAAACGGACAGCACCTCCCCTATTTATACGAATTCACACAAGTCAAAACAATCACCTAACATCCCAAACAACATCAATAATAATCATATTGAGCCTCCCAAAACAGTCCACACATAACCTAATCACTTCACACATAAGACGACCACCGTAGTCGTGTCAAACGTCCTAGGAATGTCACAATGAACGAAAAGATCACAACCCTACATCTATATGGTGTTTCTCCACGCCCTTCCTCCTAAAAAACTCCAAAAAATATTAGTAAAACACGCAGCCCAACAGCAACACAAAACAGTCCGCTACAAGTCAAATAACTCGAACTCACGGCTTCCGATCACCGTCCCGTGAGTTCTAACTATTAGGAAACACATTTGTCAACCTTCCTTGATATTTAAAACCTTATATACAGATATTAAATGTTTATTAACTATGAATTAACTTCCATAACTATAACTAAAAATAAAAAGAAGAGGCGGTATAATGACACTTACGTCGTAGGGATCGTGTTGATGTTATTGCTTCTCGATTTCATGCCCGGGATGATATTCTTCTTTGAAACCCAAGAAGATAGCTTGAGGTTATGTGTATTGGTGTTATCTTATCTTTTTATTCTGAATAATGAAGATAAATCTGACCTAATGTTTATATATATCAATTTTGTAAAAGTCAAAGAGCTGCTAGCTTGGCACTCTAGGATTGGTCAATCTTCCGATGCTTATATCATTTTATCCTGATGTCACATGAACAAACGGTTAAGAGCGTTGGAAACTAAATTCCAAGACCTTAAATTTGGTATATTATATTTCCAAATAAGACCTCATATAGCACATAAAATGTATTGCTCAAAAAGATCTAGTAATCCACCTACTTTTCATTTATGTTGTCTGCGCAGTCTCGCGAAATTGCAAATATCTCTCTACTCCTATGTCGTATAGATGAACGGTTTAATGAGTTGGAAACTAGACTCATATATATTCAGTTAGGTAGGTAGATCATCTCCTAATGACAAGTAGATCGGGATAAAATCCTAGTTACATTTGGTCTAATGTTTAGCACATTATGAGTGTAACTTGTGAAGACCTTTGCTAAATTTGTTTCCACCACTTGCTTGACTTCAAAACGTAGAACACAAATATCATACGATAAGAATTAACTCATAGAATAACCTACTTATCATGTAATGAACCATAGTCTCACCTTAAATTACATGTTATAACACTCCAAACTCGTCGACTTTCGACAAAACAAATTTTCTTCAATTGGTTTAGCTTCTAAGCTTTCCAACGCTCTTAGTACTCGTTATTCATGATCTTAAATATTTGTAACCTCAAACGTAACATGATTAAATTACTTTATATTCCATCAAATATAATCTTATTTCTAAGATTACATCAATTGACTTACGATGTACTCTCACGTACGAAAACATGGGGTGTAACATCATTCCCCTTAAGCGATAACTCTTATGAATAATTTAATATTGTCTTTTCCATATAGGGAGTTTTTCGGTGAATAAATCCAAAGGCTATAACATTCCCCCCTTTAGGCCTCTTTCTCACACCACGAGTTGTGGTCGAACTCCTTTCAATGTTATAACTATTTCTACCTTCTTTCATGCAGCCTATGCAATTCTAACCTTGAATGTGCGCCAATACGACTCTTATTTCCTTTTTTCTTGTTAGCTTTTAACCTATCTATATGATTCACTTAGTGAAGATATATTGTACTACGACAAGTTGTCCCTATGGGAATCTACAGGTGTACTAAAGTTCTTTGTTTGGTATTTTGTTGAACTTATGACTATTGTTATATCTTGTTTAATAGCCTCAGTTATCTATGATTATGTCTTTACCAATACTAGGTAGGTCATACTATATCGTAACTCTTACTTCGGTTTATTATTATGGAGACTTGCCACCCAACTCCAGGTTTTTCTCTCACTACTTATCCTATATATATATATAAATCTAAGTCATTTAATGCTTCCTTATTACCGTCACTCTTAATAATGACAACATAATCTTATCTCATACTTTGTAACTTTCATCCATCGATTGTTGATTCACCATAATGTTGATATATAATCTACTACTGATAAATTGAACCCTCTTATATAATCTATCGTTACTAGGGCTCACGTCTCATCGGGGAATATCTGAAGTGATTTTCCTTATCCACTTAGGGACGATACTCTACTCCAATAACTGTATTTCATAGCATCCCAATTTGATTCATCTTATGGGGGTATTCTAATCCCGTGCAGTTCATGAAATACTTGTTCTGAAAATCATTACTCAATCAAAGGTCTAAAAGTCATCCTCTTATCAGTTATCACAATTACACCCTTACTTTACTATTATGGTAGCAGTATATCTCTTCTAAATGCTCCTAGTTTTAAACTCCTTTGAGTTCATTCATGCTATACTGAGCTTTTTATAACTGTATGGAAATGCTCAGCTCTCTTGTTGTGATAGGTTTAATCCCGAGGAATTAACTATTCTCATCACCTTCTCACTCACCTTTTCTTATCCTTACTCATTTCTAGCTAAAACCTTGTTATTCTACCATACATTAGCTTGCGACCTAAGCACATCTACTTATACTACTCGTAACCTTCCTTTAATCATGTTAGCACCATAGATTTCCTTTCACGCCTTCTCAGTTGTCTTAAATGTAAACAATTACTTTTCCTGGTCGTTCTGCCACTTGCTGCATGGATAAGCCTATCTTAGTGCCCATGAATACGGGAGTTCTCTGTAACTCATATGATCTCAATTATCAACTTTTTATTGATTTTTTTTTCCTTCCATTCATTAGCTACGATAGACCCCACTTTCTTATGGAGTGCATACAACATTATAATGTGATTGTTGTTACAAGAACAATTCTACTTTAAGTCACTATGCTTACATTGAAGCCTGCTTCCTTATTTCCATAGCTAGTCTTTTGTTGTAGTACATAGGGAAGAACTTCTAACTCTTATAAACCATAGACCTTATTACATTGTATATCCCACTATATTTCTGATGTTCTTACTCGCCTATCATTATCCTTAGGTACTTACCTCTGTGCCCTTGTACTTGTAGAGTGTCTTCTCAGTTGAAATTTTTGTTGTCTCCATTGTGGCGCTCTCTTTTATTTCCGTAACACTTATATTGTACCTTCTACTACCCCAACTCCTGTCTGAATGTTTCTCGAGGATTATGATTTTGTATCTAACAGACTGAATTTCCTATGCTGGGTTTCACTATGTTTATCTTGCATGATCTACTGATTTGCCTATATCCTCTCATCTAGCCATAACTAGGCTCTTCCTGAATCAACTACTGACTACCCATTGGTCCACTCTCATATCTTTATTTTATGTAATGCCTCTTGGGTTGTGTCCTTTGTCTTAACTTACCTCTTGTATGGGATCCTTATGTATCAACTATTCATTCCCATTTATATATCAATATCATCGAGTGCGAAACCATTATTGATTCTCCACAACATCATGCTTGCATAATTTCTGGAGTTATATTATATTTGTAGGATATGAATAAATGCAATATTATTCCTTTCACCTTTTTACCACATTCTTCCTTTACCATTTGATATTTACCTCTTCAACTTTGGCATTTTGTTTCTACATCTTCACAGACATTACTCGCCTTGTGGTAACTCTTCTACACTAGGTATAATTGAATTTCTTACACACAAGGGTGACATGTAGTATAACTGGCACATTTAGTCCCATGAGCTTAACTCTTCTCATAGTGCTTGCTTTAGGGAAGCGTATTCATGAATAACCTTTAAAGGTTATTCTTCTATTGTTCATTCTATTATTTTCTAAACACTATATTTGAAACGATGTCGACTATTACCAATTCCTTTGATCCCTAATTCATGTTCATTTTTTTTTTCTTGTTTACTATCCCATACTAATTTCTATTACTTGGGGTCTAACTTTTCCTTATTGTTATCATGTGTGAGTCACCAACTCATTTCTAGAAATAAGGGTATGGCTTTATGGCTTATACTTTTATATTGTCTGAAGGCCAGTCTCCTCTCATTTTTTTTCTTCACTTGACTATAGACTTTATCATTATACCATAATTTGATTTACCGCTATCACTCATTTATCACCTCTTACTCATAATGTTTTATTTAATCTCTTCTTATTCTCATGCTAATATCTCTGTCTATCGCCCTATTATAAAGACTTTAACATGACGTTATTTCACATTTATCTCCCCCTGCTTCATATCACTGGCTTTTCGAGACGCTTAACATTCTTCTTTTTTTTTTCTTTTTCTTTTTGCTAGCGGCTGGAGTCATACTAAGGCAAATATTTAACCCTTATAGGATTCTAGTGCCTATCTTCTGAAATTTCTGAATATTCTAGTATTCATATCTGACTGTTCTATTCTAGAGTGACCATATGGCTATCTCCAAATGAGAACTATTACCATGTTATGCACTATCCTTCAAAAATGTTAAATAATGATAACAATCTATCCACAATTTTTTGTTACTCTAACCCCAGCTGGATCCTGATATCCTATCCTTCTCTTAAATTATTTCAGTTAGCTCCCAGTGGGCATAATTGAGATTGGTATGGACAATTGTAGATATCTTTGTTACCGTTGAAAGCAACTAAATATGCTTATAGTTCTCCGCCAGGATTATAAATACTGATAATATTTATTAACTAGGTACCTTGTACCATTCTTTATCTTGCTAAAACTCGTATCTACCTTCTGATTCTCTTATTTCTTTTTACCATATGGGTAGGTAGATATTCTTTCCTTCGAGCTCCTTAATAAGAAACTAAAACATCTTAGTACACACATGATCTGCTGAAGCCATCACATTTACTCATCATAAGGCTGGTGCAAAGTTGAGTTCCTCTTACTCAACTCTTCCACAGCCACATTGCAATCTCTTACCATTCATCTTTCTAGATGTATGTATCATCATATTATAAATAAGATAGAATTAAGGAAATTGAGTTCTTAGGATTGGCTCCACCACACGATCTAGAGTAAGAAGAAATAGTAACAGTCCTAAATGCCCTGTAGCCTCTTGCTTATAAGTGTGGTGCACAACACACCCATAAACAAGACTCTATTAGACACGGCTCATAGACGACGCCTAGGACAGACCTGCTCTGATACCATATTTGTCACAACGATCGAAAAGATCACAAACCTATATCTATGTGGTGTTTATCCACACCATTCCTCCTCCAAAACTCCACAAAACAGCAGTAAAACACGCAGCCCAACATCAACACAAAACAATCCTCTACAAGTCAAATAACTCGAACTCAGGGCTTCCGATCACCGTCCCCTGAGTTCTAACTATTAGGAAACAAATTTATCAACCTTCCTTGATATTTAAACCCTTATATACAGATATTAAACGTTTCTTAACTATGAATTAACTTCCAAAACTCTAACTACAAAGAAAAAGAAGAGGCGGTATAATGACACTTACGTCGTAGGGATCATTTTGATATTATTGCTTCTCGATTTCATGCCCGAGATGATATTATTATTTGAATCCCTAGAAGATAGCTTGAGGTTATATTCATGAGTGTTCTCTGGTCGTTTTATGCTGAATAATGAAGATAAAGACGACATGATGTTTATGTATATCAAGTTTGGAAGAGTCAAAGAGGTGCTAGCTCGGCACCCTAGGATTGGTCCATATTCCGACGCTTATATCTTTTTATCCTGATGTCGTACGAACAAACGGTTAATAGTGTTGGAAACTAAATTCGTAGAAATCAATTTGTTATATTATATGTCCCAATAAGACAACATATAGAACATGAAATGTATTGCTCAAAAAGGTCTAGTGATCCACCTACTTGTCACTTATGTTGTCCGCGTAGTCTCGCAAAATTGCAAATATCTCTCTACTCCTATGTCGTATCGATGAACGGTTAAATGTGTTGGAAACTAGACTCATAGATATTCAGTATTGTTGGTAGATCATCTCCTAATCCCAAGTATATCGGGATAAAATCACAGTTACATATGACCTAATGTTAAGCACATTATGAGTGTAACTTGTGAAGACTTTGCCAAATTTTGTTCCACCACTTGATTGACTTCAAAACGTAGAACAAAACTATCATACGATAAAAATTAAATCATAGAATAACCTCCTTATCATGTAATGAACCATAGTCTCGTCCTAAAGTACATGTTATAACATTCCAAACTCGTCGACTTTCGACAAAACTTATTTTCTTCAATTGGTTTAGCTTCTATGCTTTCTAACCCTCTTAGTACTCGTTATTCATGATCTTAAATATTTGTAACCTCCAACGTAACATGATTAAATTAATTTATATTCTATCAAATATAATCTTATTTCTAAGCTTACATCAATTGACTTACGTTGTACTCTCACGTACGAAAACATGGGGTGTAACACATAAAATTCTTGCTTGAGGATATGTGAAATGATTTCCCTCCTGTGTCGAGGTTTAAAATTTTGTTATTTGAATTTCCTAGTTGATTACCATGTTATATGAATTTGCGAAAAGGTTATTCTTTGTGCTTATTCTATCATGTGCAAAGCTTGTTAAATATTGAATACATCGGTATGCGGGGGTGTGCTGCAAAACAAAAGAAATGATAAC
Source organism: Nicotiana knightiana (assembly GCA_005239525.1). Taxonomy (NCBI): domain Eukaryota; kingdom Viridiplantae; phylum Streptophyta; class Magnoliopsida; order Solanales; family Solanaceae; genus Nicotiana; species Nicotiana knightiana. Next base: position 119,385 of record ML410150.1, read on the forward strand.
GAATCAAAGTGTTGAATGTGTCTAAGTGCGAAATGTTGTGTTGTAAATAATGGAAAGGAAACAGGGATAAACTAAGAGTTATATGTTTATTGCATAATGTATATGACTCATTGTTTGATAAAGATTTCTGTGGCCTTGATTCCATATAGTTACTTGGTTGTTACGAATGAATATCCTTGTCTATGAGAATCTTTGTGATTAAATTGTTGGTTGAGGTTGCTATTAATTACATTGCTGAACGTATCAAAATGCTAAAGGATATGTAGCAAATGATGAAAGTAAATATGTACTGATTTTATTGAGTTAAATGATGTGTCAACACCATATATAAATTACTGATTGATAAGGACCATTGTTCCTTGATTTCACATAGTTATTGGTTGGTATGAACTTATATTATTCATGATGAAGATCCTTGTGATATAATTGTTGGTTGTTATTGCTGCGAAATGTGATTGTACAGTGGGATCGGGTTGCACGCCGCAATAGAGTTGTAAGGTGTGATCGGGTTGCACGCCGCAACAAAAGTAATAAGGGTGTAATGTGATTGTGATATGAGATCGGGTTGCACTCTGCAACAGAAGAACTAAGGGTGGAATATGATGGTAAGGTGGGATCGGGTTGCGCGTCTTAACACGGGAACAATTGAAAAAAGAAACTGTGGAAATCTCATTTGTGATTCTCTATATCTTTGTGAAATATTTGTTTGGGTTTATTCAACTTCCTCATATATGTGTATTGCTTGATTATACATAGAGTAAAGTTTTTTATACATACTAGTATTATTCAATGGTACTAACGTCCCGTTTTGCCGAAGGCGCTACATCTTCTATATGGATGTAGGTGGTTCTATATCAGGTAGCTCGGTTTGCCGTTAGTGGTGACTCCTCTTCATCTCTCTAGAACTTATGGTGAGCCCCGTTTTATCTCGGTGCCTTATGTAGTCTATATCATCTCTATTGTATATTTTATGTCTTTTTAAGGTATAGCCGAGGCCTTATTGCCGGTAAGTATTGTGTAAACTCCTAGTACTCCTCATCAATTAATAAGTCGTCTGAAAACATATCGCGTGGAGTAATAATATCAAATTATCTAACGAAAATACTAATAAACTATTTATTGTCTCTTTCTGGTGTTATCAAGAAAAAATAACGATAAAGAATGTGATTCTAGGGTCTCATTAGCTGATAACAAATTTATGTACTCATGTGAAAATATTCCCTAATTTCTTTCTCCTTATAGGCATATTTTTTTAACTTTTTCTTTAATTTTATTAATGAATTTGAAGATGTATCTTTTATGTTTATAATTGAAGGAATTTTTCTTATAGTCATGGACTTTCTAGACTATAGATTAATTATAGTGTTAATATTGTGAATATCATATATTTAATCTACGATTGCTATTACAAATTTTTCTTCTTAATTCTTCTATCTTCATATATCTCATTTAGAACAAAATCGGATCCATATGATATTATTCAAAAAGAAAAAGACTTTATATTTCAAGTTTGGAATGATAACTCTAATCTAAAGTTAGATCAAAGTCTTAAAATTAGATCCATATGAAATTTAGGAGAAAGAATAAATTTCAAGTAAGTTTCAATATTTTATGTTCGAAAATCTTTAATACCGACACACTAGCGTGCTTTTAGCATGGAGTCCGATCTCAGCCCGATCGGCTAAGCCGTCTCACCACAATGCTGTGTGGGTCGACATCACCTCACATTCCGCTAGCAATCATCTCATCCCATATAAGGGTAATCATCTCAACACATCAATCTCATCCCGTACTCGGGGAAAAAGCACACATGGATTTGACCCTACTCACTCATACACCGTCCCGTGTAGTTTCGGGGTTAGGAAATTTCAACCGACCCTTCCTCGGTAAATAAATGATACTCCCTAAGGCATTTATTATTTAGAGAATTTACAGCTCATTTCAATGTCTTTTACACTTATCTTCACTTCTTTGGCACAGATGGCCTCTATTGCAATATAATTTTCGGCACGTCGGCCATATTTCATATCTCATGCTCACTTCTTTTGCTTTCAAGCATCATCAAGGATTATCCACAACAAGGCATTTCTATTCAAGACTTTAAGTACACATGTGAGAAAGTGAGTGTCTTAAGTACATTGGGATTTCATACACAATTTGGCATAATAGCTTTCATTCGAAACACGACTTGAAAAGTTATAGCATTATGATATGCATCCCACACTTTGAACATATTCTTGAATAGTAACATAACATGATAAGAGCATTTGGAATACATATTGAACCTATATCATTTGACACGAAATCATACTAAAAATACTAAATTCATAACGAATGACTCGGGACTTACAAGGACATGGCGCGATTCAATTTGATCTGTATCCTTAAATTACTAAACTAATTAAGGAATCTTAGACACTTCGATCTATTAGGAAATATAACAAAATTGAACACAAATTAGTAAGGAGTTCTTGGTCCTAGTGAGCTTTTTATCAAACACTAGAGGGGCATTATGATTTCATGGTCCTCCTATGGTGGATTCCTTCATCCCACTGCCCAAAGTCTACCTAATTGAGCTCAACAATCTTCCCACAGCCCTTGATAGTACATTCATGTATAATGAACAACTTATACACAAAAGAATTTATGTTTTAATTACCAAATTTCAGTTAAATCTCAAAATTAAGGGCTAGGGGGGTAGAATCTTACCTCTAGGGTGAAGTGCTAGTGAGTTTTCCTTGTTAATTCTCCAATCCTTGAACAGAATTGATTAACAATTAGCTTAGGAAAATTCCCTCCCACTCTATGGAACTTCCCCACACTCAAAATATTAGATTTTTGCTACAATAATGGCCATTACATCTATATATCCATATAGGTTTGGGTTTTAAATTTAGAAAACTTAAGTCCTGATGCAGATCTGCGTCACATATGTCGCTGCATAACATTTTTGCGGTCTGCATAATGGATTGCATAAAGGCCCTCCTGAACTAGGCATTTTTTGTGCAGGTGTGAAATAGGTTTGCGGTTAGCAGACCAATTCTGCGATCTCATAATAAACCGCACAACATCCTTCCAAAATTCATCTAGTTTGATATGAGAAAAATATGTGACCCGCAATATGACTGTGTGGCCGCATAATTGATCGCAAAATAAATTAAAAAAATTTCCCATATCTCTGCTTCACTCTGCGGAGGATCTGTATCACAACATGAACACCTATCTACGCTTCAACGCATGGCATTCAGAATTCACCTATCCGACCTCACCCCAAAGGCATTCTAGTGCTTCTGTTTTTCTCTGCAGCTGAAGCACCAAAACATTAGTTCCAAAAAGCGGAAAAGGGAGCATGCTCTCCTTCAGGATAAGAGTTACCTGATGCTCGAGATTTCCCCCATGGTTTCGACTCCGTTGAATCTCCGTTTGAATATGTATCAACTCCTTCATCTTCTTATTCAATATAAGCTTGAGAGATTCTCCTTGTCCAAAGCTTCCCGCAACCTGGTCTCGCAACAGAGAAACTCGAACTTGAGCTTATCAAAAACTTGCGGAAAAGAAGCTTCAGTTCAAAAAACAAAAATTCATAGTTAAAAAGCCAACAAGGCCGATCAAAACTCACCTCAGAACAAAGCCGATGAGCCTCCTAAAATTTGAGCATGCATCTACTGGCCTGGCCCCATCGGCCCCAATTGAACCGATCCTTGTAGGGGCATGGCCACTCAAGACCCCACTTTGTTCGGGAGGTCCCCAGCCCCGAGCATCCCTCAAAGAACCTTCGAGGGCAGAAGCAAATAATGGCAGGGGACCCGTGTTATTTCCTCTTGAGGAAAATCGACCTCAAAGCTAGAGGTCTCAGGCCTATCAAAATTAGCGACCTTAGAAGGACCCCTGGCTCGAGCCGTAGATGAAGAAACTACCCCCCGAGGAGAGCTAACGTATGCAGAATGGCCAACATATATGAAGTCTTCTTCAGAATTTCCTCTAGGTTGGCCCCGCCTCAGAGGGAATATCCTCATCCATCAAGGACCTTTTTTATTTATTTTCTTCCCTTGGGCACGAAGCCGACAGTCCTTCCCTCTCCTCAAAGGGGCACGGTCTCACCTCCGAGAATCCAGAAACAACTATGGTAGCAGAACTAATACACATAAAAGGAAACGTTCTCAAAAAAGGTAATCACATGGCTTATACCGTGGTGTTTTCCTTCACATATGCCCTTTGACATATCTCGCCACTTGCATTAATCGTAGGTCGACCAAGCTGCCAGCTTTCGAGTCCACTCCGCAAGATCGGGGATCTCTCCCGGTATCCACGGAACCGCTGAGAAAATGAAAGAAACATCCTTATAAATCAACCAAAACAATGAGCATTAAGGTACGGCATAGCTTACATTTAAAGTTCCACTTCTCGAGAAACGGCAGGAAATCTGCAGGAATAATATAGGTGGTCCTCACTCGGACAAACCAACTCATCCAGCCTTGGTTCAGGTCCTCATCGTCACTGGCAATAAAGGGCATCATGGATCAGCTCCGTAGTGCAATCAGGCCCCGACAATGCTGAGTTCGATATAGTCTAATAAGATGGCTAAGGGTAAACTCAATCCCACCCTTTTGCAGAGCGGTGAACGGACATCTATAATATTAAACAAGAGATGGAGCAGGACTACGGATGCACGAAGCCACCTTGCAAACCTCCGAGGATCTCTGGAACAGATATACAACTCACCCTGCCCTAACACCTGAATCCGCACACAAGGTGCAGGGAGTATGTGAGTACACCAACTCAGTAATAATGAAAATAAATCAGGTCTGAGCAGCAAGAAAAACATAAAATCAATGCAATCAAGTCACAATATACACAACCTTACTTTCCAGTAGGTATAACATAGATATACGTAATCATCATGTCTTAAAAATCGACTTCATAAGAAGTCCTTCAAAGAATGCACATTTTTAACAACTTTAAAACAAAGGATTTGGTATGCAAATGAATGCAAAGAAATCATAGTGGCCCCTCGGGCATGCCTCACAATCCCTCAGCACCTCACAATCACTCAGCACCTCACAGTCACTCATGCCTCCCAATCAGTCGTCACTCGCACTCAGTGCGCTCACTGGGGTGTGTATAGAATCCGGAGGGGCTCCTTCAGCCCAAGTGCTAATATCAAGCCACCTCATGGCGTATCATATCCTCACAATCACTCTTGGCCCTCGGCGATACTCGATGGAACCACTCGAATAACCCCTCGGACGAAGTAGTAAAACAGGGTATTCGACCTGAAAACATCATTTTAATGCTCCGGTAGTGTAAATCAGGCTGATTTTCAAATAAAATAGTATGCACAAGGATGTTGAGTAAAATCATGAACAGGTAGTGAGAAAAAAACAGTAAAACGCCCTTAAAGGGTCTAAATAGATCGACACGAGGCCCCAAACACGGCTTATAGCCCAAATATTTCACAAATCTTTAGAACATAATTTAACATAAAATTTTGAGTAAATATGCAACTCATTAGTCGCCGCGGAGAGGAACTAGTCCAATCAAAAAATCAGTACGCGCCACATGTTTGTCATCCGACATGTGCACAATTCCAAATTCAGTGAGAAAATAGTGCAGTCCGGGGTTCCATACCCTCAGGACAAGATATGTAACCTCAAATTGGCTCTTGATTGCTCCGAATCTAGCCAAAACCAATTAATATTATCGATATATACTCAAGGAACACAACCCAATCAAAAGTTATCAATTTATACAAAAATCTCGAAATTCGGCCAATTCCGAGCCTTGGGCCCGAATCTCGGAATTCGATAATTTTAACATCACAAGAATCCTTATCCTCCCACGAGACCATACATACCAAGAACACTAAAATTGAACCATAATTGCTCACTCAAATCCACAAAAGAAAAAATCACATTCCCATGCACCCTTCTTCCCCAATTTGGTTAAATTTCCATAATTTTTGTGGTTTAATCATTTAAGAATTGACATAGAAACGTGTTATAAAGTTGAAATTCTTACCTCGAGATGATTTCCTTTCTATTAAATTTCAAAATCTCTCAAGTCCGCATGCAACAATTGATAAAATGACAACCAAATTCGCACTTCCGGCCTTTTAAACATTCTGCCTAGCTAAAATATTTCCTTCAATGCGATCGCAAACTTTGGCACGCGATCGCGAAGAACAACTTGCTGCCCTAGCAATTTACCTTACGCGATCGCAGATAACCTCGTGCGATCGAAAGTCATCAAGACTTAAACCCACGCGATCGCAAACCATTCCACGCGATCGCGAAGAACAAAGCTCAACTCACACACGCGCCCCTTTAACTCTACGCGATCACAAGCAAGACCATGCGATCTCACTGACCAAACACTCATACTCATGCGATCGCAAACCATTCCACGCGATCGCGATTAACAAAAATCCTGCCTCACCAATTAACCCTACGCGATCGCAAACATCCTCACGCGATCGCATAGAAGGAAACCAGAACCTTACACCAACAGTCTTCTGCCTAGATTTCAAGCCAAAAGTTGGTTTGTTAACCATCCGAAACACACCTGAGGCCCTCGAAACCTCAACCAAACATACCAACATATCCCAAAATATCATTCAAACTTAGTCGAGCCTTCGAAACACCGAAAACAAGACAAAAACACCAAATTTACATCAAATTCAAGCCTAAGAACTTTGAAACTTCAAAATTTCGCCAACCACGTTGAAACCAACCAAAACACCTCCGATTAACCTGAAACTTCGTAGACATATCCAAAATGACATTATGAAAATTTTCCAACGTCCGGAATTCCTTTCCCACCATGATAGCCTATTTTCCACTGCCGACCGGAAATCGCCAAAAACTAACTTTCGCCAATACAAGCCTAATTCTACACCGGACATCACAAAAATATTCTGAACATGCTCCTAAGTCCCAAATCACCTAACGAAGCTAACCGAGCCATAAAATCAACATTCCGAGGTCGTTCACCAATAAGTCAAATCTTAGTTGACTTTCTCAACTATTAGGCTACCTTGAGAGACTAATTGCCTCAATGCTCACCATGACCACTCTGAACCTGAACCAACCGACCCAACACACATAAATGAAGTTGAACCACATAAAATGAAGTAGAAATGGGGGAAGCGGGGCTAAATTCTCGGAACAACCGGCCGGGTCGTTACATCCTCCCCCGCTTAAACATACGTTTGTCCTCGAACGTGCCAATAGTTGTTTCCCAACACTATCAAACTGTTACGTAGCTTACCATGCACATACCGGGGGTGATCCCATGTCACCCTATCCCATATAGGTCCAATAGCACAATACCGCTGAAATTTCAAAATCCAAATCCTGGCCCATAAACCTTAGAACAAAATTCCCACTTCTGAAATGATATATAAGATCAAAATTTCAATAACTACAAACTGAACATGCTGAATCAAGCCATATACGTACCCCAGGTGAAATCACATAAAACACCGCGTGACACAACTCTCATAGCAATAACCCTTAACCTCAATAACTGCTCAGACCAACCCAATACCGGTACACCACCTCTTACTATGAATTTCCTCGCTCTAACACTCCCATACACTGCCGAAATGAAAGAAGCACATAGAACTAACAACCATTCGTCCGATCAGCTAGGCATGAAACTCTCCCTTCCCAAACAGGAATTATAGCAGATTCGTAAGACGAATCCCGATATATGTCCTTCCAACTATGCTGTAGAAAATTCCAAAAATATTCATTGTAGGTCCAATGACCTCCTCTCATCCATCACAACCACCTTGAAAACATGACACCTCGATACAATTCGAAGCCAAAACCTGTGCAACTTGTGCACTTATCAGCAACTCCCCAATGAAATCAATTATACAAAAGATCCACACGAGAGGACTATCCTTCCATTAACAATAACTATCACCATATCATACTACCAGCCTAGCACACACCATAAACATAAAAAACACATGAATCTGATACTAAAAGTCATACCCCTAAATAACTCTCGCTATACTGTGCGATCTCATCAAATCGCTGGTACACTTGGAAGATTTCAAGACACCTTGCTCAAAAATCAATAACCATTCGGAATTCGACATTAAGTACTCAAAGTGCATTTCCATAACCACAGGGGAAAACCAGAGGATACAATGCCACCCGAAAAATAAGGTATATAACCAACACGCCTCAATCCCCCAACGCCTAATTACTTACCTTACTCAAATCTAGTGATAAAGCCAAATTAGAACCGCACAATATGTGCATATAACCAATAATAACCACTCCTCGCAACACCGAAGGGTAACTCATAGATCACTCAAGAACATGAACAAATCAATCACAATCGAATGGTACTTTTCTCAATAATAGAAACTCAAAGCCAACAATTCCGACCCGGTGCAGAAAACGCACCCTTATTAGCCTGCAAGTGATCCTAAATTAACTTTTATCACCCACAAAAGATAGACAACTTACCGAAATTTTCATAATGACAGAATCATGGTACATACTAACATCCAGCTAGCTCAGCTCGCATCTCCATAGTCCATAACCACACAATATGATGTTTATGAGAACTCTCAGTCTCGAAGTCCATGAAACGTATGGATTACGATATCTGATCACAACTCCACCGTTTGAATACATAACACATCCCAAATACTCATTCATTCCACGGGGAATACCCCTATAATTTTTCCGTTCACCAAGCAACCTTGAATATCAACAGCTGATCCAACAATAGTGCGCCACGATACTAATGAAATACCCTTAATTCAAACACATTGCTCTTTCTGAAATACATAACCTCATCAAGTCGCACCCATTAGTGATATAATCCACCTAGTCATCTGAAACTGCCCATGCTGCCTAAGAGTTCATGACCTTCCTTCCATAACCGAACTGTGACCTTACATATGCAGATTTCAACTCTACCTAACATACCGCACCCGCCATGCCAACCTAGGAAAAATTCGGGAACTCCATGGTCCCTTCCGAGCCACAAGCAACTACTTACCCAACTAGCCAAGGATTTCCATTTGATCCCATTTAGAAACAAACTCACTACACGCCATAAGAAAATATGCACCCTTAACCTCGGTAGAAACCAACAGGAACTATCCGAAATCCAATTTTCACAACACGAAACCATCATGACTGAACTCTTCCAACTCAACAAAACTAGACCACCAAAAATCCAAGAGCATTGCTAGGAAACATTCGAAAAACCCATCACCTTACGAACACCCAAAGAACTAATCGTATCCCTTACCATGTCGATCCGAACTACCACCAGGTCGCCCCATTTACCCATGTTTCTTCTTACTTACCTTCAAATTGATACTTCTTCCTGCCGTAATACCATAAAGTTTCAACCAGACTCACCACACGCGACCCAGGCATATAACCATACCGTTTGAGGCTCATAAGCCGCCGAATACTCTCTCCTAATTGTCCCCAATAGTACCATATTAAAATTACTTACCCTGATGGAACTTCCTACGAATCTAAAGCCACCACCTTTACCTTCCTAATACCGATATGTAGAATACCACAAGTCTTGACATCCTCTAACATAAATCTCAATCACACTGTCCAATAGACAGAATCGACCTGTCCTATTTGCACACTAACATATTAGGAAAGTAATCCACTCACTTGAAATCACAAGCAAATCCTTACGCTTCACACACTACGCCTTTTTACAATTTACACTAAATCATTCAATAGAACCCAAATTTCCCAACAAACCACACTAGAACCTATATCGACGGAATTTCCCTTAGTCGTGACATTCCCAGACCCCATGCTTGCAGGTCATAACTGATTTACCAATATACCTCGAACTAAAACCAATACCACACATAATCATGTAATCAACTTATCAATAACGAACCACTTGGCTCAAAGCAAAGGATCAAGAAAACCAATACTATGCCCACACATTATCACTACCACCATGTTGTGGTGGGATTCAACTAAATCCTTCAAATGCTTATATGACCCAAACCATCTAGCACTCGTGTCAATTGCCAACCTAGAATCAACCATTGCAATAGTCATGCCAACTTCCACAAGAGATCTAAACTCCAATTACAACATATCTTTTACTGGTAGAAGAGAAATTATTACGGAACTACATAGGGACCACACACCCTGGGACAACCCGCAGGAGATACCCTTGTTCGCTTAACCTCAATTGTTATCTCTCCATACCCTTCTGAAGACCCGAACTAACACATAATCACTACACCTTCCTGTATATGAACACAACACCGCCTACCCTTGAGGCATCACAATACGCAGTAAAACTTCAAGCATATGGCAGAACTAACACTGGAGCGGTAATAATTGACATCATGGATACCCTCACTGGACACCACGTGTCCCAAGAACGCTACAGAACTGAGCAAAACTTCATACTCTGAGAACTGGCATAGAGCATTTCCTCCCATAATCCTTGTAATGCCATCCTCAGAAACTGAGCATGCTACTCCAGGCCATCAATGAATACAATAACAAGGAGCGCTAATACGGCTGGAATACACCATCAATCAAATACATGAACGTTACTGGGGCAAATGATCAACTCAAAAGACATCACCAAGAACTCATAACCCAACTGAAAAATCCGCTTCACTCCACAACTACACAACATGAGAGGTCTTCCGACATATTCACAACTCAAGGTCACATACCAAATCGAGACAAAAATCAAACACTCAATAAATCTTACCACATTTCTGGCTAACCATTTCGACACATTTCACAGTCTGAACACATCTAACCATCAATTCACCCCCACCACATAGGCATCTAGTGCCCAATTCTCATCAATAAAAGCACAAACGGACATACAATTGCCAAATCACATGTGCTCACACAACAAAAATCTCGGCAATCAAGCCACAAAATAAATTCGGCCTCAAGTACTCAAGACTGGCCCATTACCAATATGCCAAAATCACATCTCATCCATTGAATCCACAAGTCGTCGATGCACAACGGATACCAAGCGCCCTCGTGCGCGTTCGAATACATGGAAGGAATTCAAGAGTTACATTCATGGCTGAATACAATGGATTCACACGACAAGAATTTTAAAAATGTGAGATTTTCCTAAGGGTTCCGCAGCCTCTCGAATATAAGTACATACCTCTCCGTACTAACCCGCAAGACTCTACTAAACCTGCTCATGACCGGTGAGTCCTATGTAACCTAGCTCTCTGATATCAATCTGTCAGGACCCCAAATCCATACCGGTCGTGATGGTGCCTATCATGGAACTAGGCCAGCCAAAACTTCACTCAAATCATAATGAACTTCCCTTGTACCTCCAACTATACCGATTACCTATAAATTTCCCTTAAACATTTGAAAAACAATCAAAACTATACTGAATAATCAATACAACCCCCGAGAACCCGGAGTCAGTGGTCATGACCATCTACATAAATATACAACTTAATGAAAATAAATTCTATAATATTAAATAAAAGAGGGAGCATGATTGCAGACGCATGTAGCCACCTTGCAAACCTCCGAGAATCTCTGGAACAGATATACAGCTCACCCTACCCTAACACCTGAATCTGCACACAAGGTGCAGGGAATAATGTGAGTACGCCAACTTAGTAGTAATGAAAATAAATCAAGTCTGAGTAGCAAGAAACACATAAAATCAATGCTATCAAGTCACAATATACACAGCCTTACTTTCCAATAGGTATAACATAGATATACGTAATCATCATGTCTTAAAAATCAACTTCATAAAAAGTCCTTTAAAGAATGAACATCTTTAACAACTTTAAAACAAAGATTTGGTATGCAAATAAATGCAGAGAAATCATAGTAGCCCCTCGGGCAAAAACATGTTTCATAATCAGCCCCTCGGGCATGCCTCACAATCCCTCCCAACCTCACAATCACTCAGCACCTCACAGTCACTCATGCCTCCCAATCAACTCGTCACTAGCACTCGGTGCGCTCACTGGGGGTATGTGAAGACTCTGTAGGGGCTCCTTCAACCCAAGCGCTAATATCAAGCCACCTCGTGGCATATCATATCCTCACAATCACTCTTGACCCTCAGCCACACTCAGTGGAACCACTTGACAAGCCCCTCGGGCAAAGTAGTAAAACAGGGTACTCGACCCGAAAACATCATTTTAATGCGCATGTAGTGTAAATCAGGATGATTTTCAAATAAAACAGTATGCACAATGATGCTGAGTAAAATCATCAACAGGTAGTAAGGAAAACAACATTAAAATGCTCTGAAAGTGTCTAAACAGATCGGCACGAGACCCCAAACACGGCTTATAGCCCAAATATGTCACAAATCTTTAGAACATAATTTAACATAAGATTTTGAGTAAATATGCAACTCATTAGTCTCCGCGGAAAGGACCTAGTCCAATCATAAAGTCAGTATGCGCCACATATTTGTCATCCGACATGTGCGCCATTCTAAATTCAGTTAGAAAATAGTGCAGTCCGGGGTTCCATACCCTCAGGACAAGATTTATAACCATTACTTACCTCTACCGGGCCACAACACTAGTCCCCAATACTTTTGCCCCTCAAATTGGCTCCTGATTGATCCGAATCTAGCCAAGACCAGTTCACCATCAATATCATATACTCAAGGAACACAGCCCAATCGAAAATTATCAATTTATACAAAAATCTCAAAATTCGGCCAAACCCAAGCCCCGAGCCCATATCTTGGAATTCGATAATTTTTACATCACAAGAATCTTTATCCTCCCACGAGGCTGTACATACCAAGAACACTAAAATCAGACTATAATTGCCCACTCAAATCCTCAAAAGAAAAATGACATTCCCATGCACCCTTCTTCCCCAATTTGGTTAAATTTCCAGAATTTCTGTGGTTTAATCACTTAAGGATAGACATAGAAACGTGTTATGAAGTTGAAATTATTACCTCCAAAAGATTTCCCTTGATTTCCCTTCAATTATCTTTCAAAAGCTCTCAAGTCCGCATGCAACAATGGAGAAAATGGCAACAAAATTCTCACTTCTGGCCTTTTAAACATTTAGCCCAGCTAAAATAGTTCCTTCACTCCGATCGCGAAAAACAACTTGGAGCCCCATCAATTTACCTTACGCGATCACAAACAACCTCACGCGATCGCGATTCATCAAGACTTAAACCCACGCGATCACAATCCATTCCACCTGATCGCGAAGAACAAAGCTCAACTCACCCACGCGCCCCTTTAACTCTACGCGATCGCAAGCAAGACCACGCGATCGCACTGAACAAACACTCATACTCATGCGATCGCAAACCATTCCACGTGATCTCAATTAACAAAAATCCTGCCTCACCAATTAACCCTACGCGATCGCAAACATCCTCACGCGATCGCGTGGAAGGAAACCAGAACCTTACACCAGCAACAATCTGCCCAGATTTCAAGCAAAAAGTTGGTCCGTTAACAATCTGAAACACACCCGAGGCCCTCGGGACCTCAACCAAACATACCAACAGATCCCACAACATTATTCAAACTTAGTCGATCCTTCGGAACACCTTAAAAATGCGAAAACACCAAATTTTAATAAAATTCAAGCCTAAGAACTTTCAAACTTCCAAATATCGCCAACTACGTCGAAACAAACCAAAACACCTTCGATTAACCTGAAATTTTGTAGACATATCCAAAATGACATTATGAAACAGTTCCAACTTTCAGAATTCTATTCCGACCCCGATAGCCTATTTTCCATTGCCGACCGAAAATCTCCAAAAACTAACTTTCGCCAATTCAAACCTAATTCTACACCGGACATCACAAAAATATTCTGAACACACTCCTAAGTCCCAAATCACCTAAAGAAGCTATTCGCGCCATAAAATCCGCTTTCTGAGATCGTTCACCAATAAGTCAAATCTCAGTTGACTTTCTCAACCATTAGGCTACCTTGAGAGACTAATTGCCTCAATGCTCACCATGACCACTCTGAACCCGAACCAGCCAACCCAACACACATAAATGAAACTAAACAACATAAAATGAAGAAGAAACGGGGAAAGCGGGGCTAAATTCTCGGAAGGACCGGCCGGGTCGTTACATACCATTTTAAAATCAATAAATGATCATTTATATTTTTATATATTAGTCAATCGCCTTAATTTCATTTATTTTGTCTCAATTTCATTTTTTACAATTATTAGCTATTTTAAATAATTAATTGTATTATTTAATAGGGTATTTAACGTTTAGCCTATTTTATTTAAATTATAACCAATTTTAAACCAACCCCCACCTGACCCAAAATAAATTCTCTAACCCAACCAAAAAAACCCGTTCCTACCCGGCCCAACCACATGCCGGATCTGAACCATTTATCAAATAAGATCAATGGTCCAAATCATAGTTACCATAATTAATCCCCTACCACTACTCCCTCCGACCCCTCATTTGCCCATCTCCCTTTCTCTCTCTGTCTCTCTCTAGTCTTCTCTGGTTCTCTCCAGAAGCCTCTTTTGGCTTCTTTCATCCGATGGAGTGCAGTCATCTTCTCCGGCTGGTTCTCTCACCAGAAACCATGGCTCATCATCGTCTCATGGCTATTTGTCAACCTTGCACCGGTCCAGTGATGCCCTAGATCCCTCAGAAAAACCTGGAGTGGTTCACTCACCTCTCAGGACCCCTCATGCCACTTTTCGGCCTACCCCGACCGTCTATGTAAGAGCTACAACCTTTCTGGCATAAGCCGTCAACGTCTTTGAGGCTTTTCCTACTTCTCTAAGTTCCACAAAACCCTAACTCCTATATCTTTTTAGTTTCTCCTAAGTCTGCCTTAGATCTACGATATTAGTAAGCTTTTCTACATGTTACTTAATAATAAAAAGCTTTTATACTTTGAACAGTCTTCGTCTTCAAACTAGGGTATAATAACCCCTTTCTAAAACAGCCTTTCCTTCTGATTTTAGTATTATCTTGCGATTTTCATTATGTTCAATTGTTTATTTAAGATTTTATATTTATCTAAGTTATTATGTCAAAACCCTAACTTTCTTAGCCCTAATCCTGGGTATCCGAGTATGTCTTTGATAACATGCTCATTTAATCCGCCTGTGTGCTTGTTTCCCATAAATATTCAGAGTTTATGTGATTTTATCCCATTCTGTTCATCAGGGTTTCTAATTCTTTGTTGCTCCCATTTATATTATGTTTGTTCTGTTGATTCCTTTAATCACTTAACATGTTCTAATTTGAATCATTTGTTTTATATGATTCTTATACCTTACTGTGCCTATTAGGGTTTCCAAGTTGATTCCTTTAGCCTATTGTGTGTTTGCAGTTTGTGTTAATTTCCCTTAGCTAATGCTTCTCTTGTTTGAATCCCTAATTTCCTGTAATTGATACCTTTCACCAATCTTTTGTGATGATTTCCTTACTGATTTCAACCACAAAAATATTTTCTTTCCTAATTCTATGGTCGATTATGTTACCAGCTGAATCCTAATTACGCTCCTTAATTAGAATTTACTTAACTTGGCCTCTATTACATGTTCTGTACTTGTGTGATACCAAAACTGTTTCCTTATATACTGTGTTATGTCTTGCATGATTTCCTTCTTTATTTATTACTTACATGTTACCGTTTGAAGTAACTCCTCAATTAAAGGGACTACTTATGCTAATGTGATTATAATTGGTACATACTTCCATAATTTACTGCTTAACTATGATTCTTCCCTTATTTGCTACATAGTTTCAAACTATATATACTTCTAGTCTTTCAATAACAAGAAACACACACATAATGTTCTAAGCTCTCTCCTACACATACACATACACTCTCATGCTTATCTTGCTGTTTATTTGCAACTCAGTCGGCTGAAAGCCAAGATTGAGTGATTCTACTATTCTATTACTCTACTGTTCTTCACATTATTTCTATTCACTCTGCATTCAGTCTTTCATTCAAAACTGGTATGTTTTTTCAGTTTATGTTTATAGCACCCAAAACAATATGTTTATGTTTGTATTACGATTCCTTTTGTTCCTCTTATGCTTCTATTTGTGGTTCTGCTACTTACCTTGCAATTAGCCTGTCTACTATGTCCATATGATCTCCCTTTCCCTTTAGTTCAACATGTCTATTACTTTTCTCATCAGTTTCACTATGATTCTGCCTTACCCCTGATTCCTAACACTATAAGCATGCATTCGTGATACTTAGTCGCTATGTTAACCTAACACCCTCAATTTGATTCAATTTGGGATCCTAGCATGAATACTCTGTGATGAACTATGATATGACTGCTTAGGTCCTGTAATACTACTCTGAGGTCTACTTGTGTGCAAGTCTGCTTCCGATATTTGACTTATTTGTCCCCAGTTCCCCTATCCTGACTGTGTTTGTTTCCTAAACTTTGTATGTTTTTCAGTTGCTGATCGTCCTGTTTCTTTTCCTCTTCAAACTGGTTTTTCATAAAAGCAAACCCTCATGCTGTCCTTCAAGCTTATTTCAAAACATTTATTTCATAAAACTATTTCCAACTCAACTTTTTTAAAACTATGACCACATGTCACTACTCCTAGTTCTAAGTTTAGCCCCCTTCGTGTGAGCACTGCCTTGGGGACCATTTGAGTACCCATTGAACTCTGAGACACAAGGCTGGCTTTCCCACACTGCACTTACTCATTCCTGGCTAGGGTACCTGGGTGTGAGCACTGACTGGGATCCTCTGAGGTCCTTAGGAACTCTGACACACCTGGGTTATAAAAGTTTATGGCATATGGTATTGTTGGATCTGAAGATTTGGGCTTTATGTTAGGCTCTATATAGTGTAAATTCTTAATTTCCTTATTTACTTACAAAATTTATGCAATGTTGGTCTGTAATAATTAATTGTAAAAATGATTCTGGGACTGGATAGTGAAATGGGTGGGGTATGCATGCTTAGTGTAGATACTGGTAGAAACCATGCTTATAGGTTTGCTTTCATATATGCGCAATAGCCAACAGGCTTGGGAATACATGTCATACATGCATTAGATACCATGATACTTAGGTCCATTCATGTCAACATCTCATCATACTTATATCAACTTAGAAATCATGTTTATAGTTGGATAACAATAGAAAAATGGCTGTTATAATATCACTGTTTCAACATTCTAACAATTATTCCATCTAGAAATCCCGTTTTAGGCTAAATAACTAATTATTGTCAAATCTTGCATCCTAGAAATCATGTCCCCTTAGGATTTCATTCTCCGCGTGCTCATGTTATCTATGCGAAAATATGTGTTAAAATAAATAGCTGCTATGAACACCTATAAATCATGTACTAGGTTTCAGTAACTTAACAAGGAATTACGTCTCTGTATGTTAAGTTTTTAGTCAGAATGTGTTAATGAATCTCGCTAAGAAATAGATTATAATACTGAAGACGCTCATGCATTTAGAACAGCATGTAAAAATTTGCATCCTTCTACACCTTGTTTTGCATTTAGATGCCATGTCCTTAGGATTGCATTTATATTCACCCATTTATCTTGGTTAAGATTAAAACAGACTCATCCTTGTCTAACTACTATTTTCTGAACAAGCTAAAGAAGTGTAACTGGAGCGGTTTAATACGCCTACGCAATCCTTAGGTATTAAACTTATTAAAACTGGATATCTACCTTCTTTCTGTGCGTTGTTTGGTTAATAAAATGCTAGGATTGATAGTTTGAATCTGGTAAAGATCATTTTCTCTGAAACTAAGTAAAACCACTGCCTCATTACTGTATTCTCGCCTAGCTATCATGCTTTAGGTCCTAAAGTTAAAGACTTTACTTGAGTTTTAGTCGTGCTATTTATGTGTATAATTTGGGGAGGAATATATGAGCCTCATATCTGCCTCTATATGTTTCCCTGTATTTGCAGTCCTAATTGTTTTATTTGTCGTTTAGCATTTTGTCCTTTAAACTTAGGGGTTCAGCCTAGTACTCACCCTCTAGGAATAGCAGTCCCTAGGTTCCTCTAGGACTGATAGGATAGGACGGGTAATAGCACGCAATAAGTTTCGTGACCAACACACGCTTTAATCACCTTTACGGGGTGGGAAAGGTAGAATATGGATATGATGACTGGTGCACTAATGACAAGTGTAGCCCCTCTTCGAGGAGTGATTACCAGGTATTGCACTGATGTGATCCATATTATTATAAACCTAGGACACCTTTTATATGCGGTGCTCGTAATCTTTTCCAAAGCCTAATATCCTTTACCATTTTCAAACATCTGCATGCTTAACACTTAAATCTCCTCTTATTTGAGCCTTTATTTGTTTGTTTGCTAATTGTAAAAATTCACAAAACCATTCTGCTTGGTGTAAGGACCCGTACAATTTTATTGTTTAAAGTAATGCCAGTATGAGTCCTCGAGTTGTTTTATTGTGGAAATTTTTAAATGGACCTACATTGAATAAAAATTACCCTGGGACTTAGAGAATAAAATTTTCTAGATAGTAGGCGTTATGCAACGCATTATGCGACCGCATAACATGTATGCGGATCGCATACACGGGCATATCACTGCCCAATTTGAGGTCAACTATGCGGTCCAATATGCGATGCCTTTCGGTTCTACGGACCGCATAGTTGTCACATTGTTGCCTTTGATTTTTGGGAGGGAGGTTATGCGACGCACTATGCGATCCCATAACATGTATGCGGACCGCATAATGGTCGCATACCTAGGC
Source organism: Nicotiana knightiana (assembly GCA_005239525.1). Classification (NCBI taxonomy): domain Eukaryota; kingdom Viridiplantae; phylum Streptophyta; class Magnoliopsida; order Solanales; family Solanaceae; genus Nicotiana; species Nicotiana knightiana. Next base: position 138,135 of record ML410150.1, read on the forward strand.
AGATTATTTTTGATTTTGGCCCATCTTGAGGGCCATTTTGGGGTCGATTATGCAGACCGCATAATGGTCGCATACCTAGGCAGATTGTTTTCGATTTGGGCCCTTCTTGAGGGCCATTCTGGGTTCGATTATGCGGACCGCATGTCAGGAATGTGGTCGCATTCCTGACCGCATTCTTCTATCGGGCTCCTATTTTTCTAATTTTAAAACCCGACCCCAGTTAATTAAAACACCCCTTCCCTTCATTTTTAACCATTTTCTGAACAAAATTAGAGAGAGGTGAGAGAGGGTTCTTGAGAGAGAAAGCTTCATCTTTATCAATTGAATTTTCAAAGTCACGCAGGCCTGGAAATTTTGAGTAATCATCTTCTTCTTCATTCAAACAGGTAAGAATCCCCAACCCCTTTTCGTTAGTTTTCATGTTTTAAACAAAAGGGGACTCTCATGAATTGATTCTTTAAAATATAAGTTAATACCCTGCATGCATGATCATTAATGTCCATAATATAGTAAGAGGAAGTGGACTGGGGTAAAATTAACAAATTTGGGGTTGGCAATCTAAGGGGTCACATAGCATTCGATAAAATGCTTAAAAGAGTTCAAATTGTATGCATGATTTTCGATTATGAGTTTAATATGTTTAATTGTGAAATAGATTGACGGTACTAGTCGGTCTGGTGATTTGTGAGTAAAAGTTAAAAGGTAATTTTGACCCCAGGTATGTATGGATAACTTTAAACTTTGTAGAATCCCCTTGTTGGGTCCGGGCAATTGTATGTGTGCCATGTTTGAAAATAAGTGAATTTGTTCAAATGTGTTAAGACGCAAGATTCTATTCTCTGATTGTCCTAGTTGATTGTCATACTACCGTGCTATATGAGGTTGTGAAAAGTATTCTGATGTGCCTATCTTATTATGTGCAAAGCTCGTAAATGCTCGAGGGTATCAATATGAAAGAATGTGTTAATGAATGAAAGATTCTTGATGTACCCAGGTGTGGGAATGTATATAATGGCTAAACGTCGTGCGTGGAAAGTAATGAAAAAGGGTATTGTGGAATGATGTAAATGAGTTGAACGATTATGGTAACACCGCGTATATGAATTACTGCTTGGTGTGAATTATGGTTCCTTGGGCCCAAATAAATAAATTGTTGATATGAACTTGTGTTCCTTGAATGATGATTCTTGTGATGTAATTGTTTGTGGTTGTTGTTATGAATTTAAATTGTCAGGTGGGGTCGGGTTGCGCGCCGCAACACGAAGTAATAAGGTTGATGGGTTGTGGTGATAGGGGTGGCCGAGGTAATAATGGTGGCCGAGGTAATAAGGATGGAATGTGATCATCATCACTATTGAAATGAAAATCCATGAAACTCTTGAATATGGTGATGTTGAAAAGGAAAAGGAGAGATTGTGAAACTTGTTGATTTGGGTTGTTTCTTTCCATGTGCGTTGATTGTTGGTTCTATTAATGTCTCTTATCTTTGTATTGTTTGATTGTACTTGGGATAAAGTTTGTTAAGACATACTAGTACTATTCCACAGTACTAATGGCCCTTTTGTCGGGGGCGCTAAATTTTATTTATATGAATGTAGGTGGTTCTACCACAGGTGATTCAACGCACCGTTAGTAGTGCCTCCTCTCCTTCCGGTAGCTATTTTGGTGAGCCCCACTTCCTCCCAGGTCCACGTGTGGCTCATGCCGCCTTATTTTGAGTTTATGGAGCAGTGTAAGGTATAGCCGGGGCCTTGTTGCCGAAAAGTACTATATAAATCTTTTGTATTCGTAGAGGCTCCATAGACACAATGTGGGTAATTTATATGTGTATTTTGGTTAGTAAGTGTACGGTTCGGAATCGTGCTCCACGTTGTTAATGTTGTATGAAATTTGTAAGCTTTTGGTATCATATGTTGGAAACAATAAAAAGTTGAAATGAATTCAAGTTGTAAATGTATGCTTAAGTTATAAATGGCTATTTCACATGAATAATGTATACTGAAATCACGGATTAACGCGTGGGATAGGAAAGGCAAATCAGGTTCGTTTGACCGTGATCATTCGGTTAGGCGCCATCTCGTCCCTCGATTTTGGGGCGTGCCAAACTTGTATCATAGCCTAAGGTTTTAAAAGTGTCCTAGGATGTCTCGGAGCCGTGTCTAGTAGAGCCATTCTTATCTGTGGGTTTTCGACCACATCTATAATTAGGGGTCTACATCGACATCTACGAAACACCCTTTTCGTTGTTATTCTATATCGTGCGGTGAAGTGGAATGTGAAAATATTCTTGTCTAACTCGTGCTATGTTCCAAAATTTTCAGTAATGGCACCAAAGGAGAGAGCTCGACTCGGCCTAGAGATACCACGGCCGATCTTATCGAACTTGCCATGGTAGATTTTGATGTTATCATGGGAATAGATTGGCTTTACTCGTGCTTTGGTAAACTCGACTGCCGTACCATAATTATGAGACTAGAGTTTCCTAATGAGTCGGTTATTGAGTGGAACAGGGAATGGTGTGGTGCCAAAGGGTAGGTTTATTTCCTACCATAAGGCCTCGAAGATGATTAAAAAGGGATGTGTTTATCATCTGGTCTGGGTTGCGAACACCACTTCAGAAGTGTCTGCCCCCAAGTCCGTCCCAGTCGTGAATGAGTTTCTTGAAGTATTTTCGGACGAGCTACGAGGGATTTCGCCAGATAGAGTGATCAATTTCGGGATTGATGTATTGGCAGATATGGAGCCAATATCTATTCCACCAAACAGAATGGCGCCAGCAGAGTAGAGCGAGTTAAAGGAGGAGTTGAAAGACTTATTAGAGAAGGGGTTCATTCGGCCGAGTGTGTCGCCATGGGATATTCCTACGAACGCCTTAACCGCTGTTGGTCTAGGCCAAGCCTTCACCGCTGCGATCTTCTGGGGATCAACCTTAATCCCTTCTCTGGAAACAACATGACCCAAAAATGCGACAGACACCAACCAAAATTCACATTTTGAAAACTTGGCATTCAATTGGTGCTGATTAAGAGTCTGCACAACTGCCCTGAGTTGATTAGCAGGATATTCCTACGAACGGGGTTGTTGGTCTGGAAGATCCGATAGCATGATATTCCTACGAACGCCTTTAGAACTCGTTATGGCCATTTTGAATTCTTGGCAATGTCATTTGGACTTACCAATATCCAGCGGCTTTCATGGATCTTATGAATCATGTTTTCAAACCGTCTCTGGAAAGCACGATATGCAACTTTCAAAACTAATTTATTTCCAAAATCCTCATTCGAGGACGAATAATTTTTAAGGGGGGTAGTATGTAAGGACCTGTAAAATTTTCTAGTTTGAAATAATGTCCGAATGAGTCCCCGAGTTGTTTTATTGTGGAGATTTTTAAAAAGGACCTATATTGAGTAAAAATTACCCCGAGATTTAGAGAATAAAATTTTCCAGATAGTAGGTGTTATGCGACGCACTATGCGATCGCATAACGTGTATGGGGACCGCATAATGGTTGCATACACGGGCAGATCACTACCCCATTTGATGTCAACTATGCGGCCCAATATGTGATCGCATTTCGATTCTGCAGACTACATAGTTGTCGCATTGTTGCCTTTGATTTTAGGGAGGGAGGTTATGCGACGCACTATGGATCACATAACATGTATGTGTACCGCATAATGGTCGCATACCTGGGCAGATTGTTTTCGATTTTGGCCTATCTCGATGACCATTTTGAGGTCGATTCTGCGGACCGCATGTCAGGAAAGCGATCGCATTCCTGACTGCATTCTTGTGTCGGGTTCGTATTTTTTAAATTTTAAAACCTGACCCCAGTTCATTAAAAGACCCCTTCCCTTAATTTTTAACCATTTTCTGAACGATCCCAAAACCAACCAACCACGTTATATTGACCTGAATTTTGCACACATATCAAAAAATGACATTACGAACGTGCTCCAACTGCCGGAATTCCATTCCGACCCCTACAGCCTATTTTCAACTGCCAACCGGAAATCGTCAACAACCTAACTTTCGCCAATTCAAGCCTAATTCTATAGCGGACATCAAAACTTCATTCGAACACGCTCCTCAGTCCCAAATTACCTAACGAAGCTATATGAACCATAAATTCTGCATTCCGAGGTCGTTTACCAATAAGTGAACTCTCCGTTTTACTTTTCAACTATTAGGGTAATTTAAGAGGCTAAGTGCCTCTGTTCTCACCACGACCACTCCGAACTCAAACTATCCAACCCAACACAACCTAAACAGGCTAAACAATATGTGATAAAGCAGAAATTGGGAAAACAAGGCTAATCTCAGAAAATGACTAGCCGGGTCGTTACACTCTCTTTCTTCTATAACTTGTTACATATCAGATCTAGATGAGCTACAATGTTTGTATGTAGTAGAACAAAGAGAGGGTAATTGGTTTGATCAAAGTATATCTTCTAATGTACAATAATGAGTGTATATACTTTGGGGAGGCTTGATTTCTGAAGACATTTGCAAACCCAAGAGATTTGATAATTATAAAGAAATTGATTCTTTTCAAGAATAGGGACATTCTGCAACGGCTATGGAGACGAGAGACGCTGGAGACTTCCTTTGATGGCTCCGGTTATCTTCCTGGAATATTGGTCTTTCCAGATTTAGCCGCATGATTGATTTGTTTCCGGATCCTAGATATCTTTGATTGATTGATTCCTTTAATCTAGCCTCAATATATTCCGTCATTCTTGATTGATTCCTTCAATATTTGACGTAATCATTGATCTTGTTTGATTTTTTCCTTCAACTTTGAGCGCGCTTCAAGAGTGCCTACACATAAATCAAACTATCAATTCTAACATGAGTAACGGTACAATGACAAAGAAACATTAAATCAATGAGGGCCTCATCAATATTAAAGCACCAAGTTAGGAGAAAGAATAAATTCAAGCAACTTTCAATAGTTTATGTTGGGAAATCTTTAGTACCGATACACCATTGTGCTTTCAGCATGGAGTCCGATCTCAGCCCGATAGACTAATTCGTCTCACCACAACGTTGTGTGGGTCGACGTCACCTTGCATTCCACTAGCAGTCATCTCGTTCCATACAAGGGTAGTTATCTGAACACATCAATCTCATCCCATACTCGCGGAAAAAGAACACGTGGATTTTACCCCTCACTCACTCATACACTATCATGCGTAGTTTCTGAGTAAGTTCATTTCAACCTGTCCGTCCTTGGTGAGTAAATGATACTCCGAAAGGTATTTATTATTAAGAGAATTTACTGCTCATTTCAATGTCTTTTACACTTACATTAACTTGTTTGACACCGGTGGCCTCTATTGTAATATCATTTTCGGCACGTCGGCCATATTTCATATCTCATGCTCACTTTTTTTGCTTTCAAGAACCATCAAGGATTATCCACGACAATGAATTTCTATTCAAGACTTTAAGTAAACATGTTAGCAAATGAGTGTCTTATGTACATTTGGATTTCTTATACAATTTGGCCTAATAGCTTTCATTTGAAACACGACTTGAAGTTATAACATTTAGGTATGCAACACACACTTTAAACACATTCTTGAATAGTAACATAACACGGCAAGAGCATTTGGAATACATATTGAACCTATATCTTTTGACACAAAATTTTACTCAAAATACTAAATTCACAGTGAATGACTCAGGACTTAGAAGGACATGGTGGGATTAAATTTGATCTATATCCTTAAATTACTACAATAGTAGGGGAATCTTAGCCACTTCGATATATTTGGAAATATAACATAATTGAACACAAATTACGAAGGAGTTCATGGTCCCAGCTCATATGTGCTTTTTTATCAAACACTAGAGGGGCATTATGATTTGAAGGTCCTCCTATGGTGTATTCCTTCATCCCACTACCAAAAGTCTAGCTAATGGAGCTCAACAATCTTCCCACAACCCTTGATAGTACATTCATGGATAATGAACAACTCCCACACACAAATGAATTTCTTTTTTGATTATCTATTGTTAGTTAAATATCGAAATTGGGGGTTAGGGAGTAGACTCTTACCTCTAGGGTAAAGGCCTAGTGAGTTTTCCTTGTTAATTCTCCAAGCCTTAAGTAAGAATTGATGAAGAATTAGTTTAGTAAATTTCCCTCCCACTCTATGGCACATCCCTACACTCAAAATATTAGATTTTTTCTCCAAAATGGCCATTTAAATCTATATATACAAATAGGTTTGGGTTTTTGAAAACTTAAGTCCAGATACAGATCTCCGGTCACATATGTGGCCGTATAACACTTTTGCGATCGCATAATGGCCCTCCAAAACTGGGCATTTTTTGTGCAGGTGTGCAATAGGTTTGCGGTCCGCAGATCAATTTTGTGGTCGCATAATATACCACGCAACCTCCTTCAAAAATTCATTTGGTTTGATCTCCGACAAATATGTGACCCACAAAACGATTATGTGGTCGCATAATTGATCGCGAAATAACTTCCAAAATGTTCCCATATCTTTTCTTCAGTCCGTGTGGGATCTGTGGTTCACAGATCTATTCTCCGATTGCAGAATGGACCGCATAAACGCCATGCTCTACAAAAACTTGCAGTGCGATTCATGATTTTGATGTTGTTTGATGTGATTTGAGGCTTCGAATATGTTTCTGTTGGCATCACATAAGTCCACTTTGGCATCTCTACTAAGAATCTCTACAATCATTAACACATCATCTTGGCATCATGAAACCCCGATTTCTAGGTTAAATTTTACGGGGCCTTACATGAATCACCCTTTTCTGCCAATTCTTCTTACTACTTCATGATGCAGTGCACATTCCATAAATTCAAACCGCGACATGCTTGAAAATATCCTACAACCTTCCGAACAAAAAATCTTGAATTTGACACTATAAAACCTTATGCCCGTCATGAAAATTAATGGGACATAGAGTAGCATGTACAGATATATTTTCATTACATAATGCATAACGACGATGATGACCAAGTATATAAATAGTCTTAAGATTAGCCTATCATTGTTATTTAAGAAGTCATATGTCAAACATGATTTCACCGTGGATATTTAATCTTATAGAGTTATAGAAGAAAATGAAAGATAAGTCAAGAAGACCACAAAGTTCAACAAGACATAAAGAAACCTAGATCTTTCCCCACGGTACATGCATATGCCCTCACCGCCATGCATTTAAGGACCCAGTCGATTGTTTTGTGTATTTTAGCCTTGTTCCCCTGTTTATTGCCTCTTCTATGTTCAGTTGTGGTTCGATTGGTTTCAAGGAAGTTTCAGAGTAAATTGGGACACTTAGTCCCAAGGTTGGAAGATTAAGTTGATAAACCTGACCTGAGTTTGAATTTTATGTAGACGGCTACGGAATGGAGTTTTGATTATTCCAATAGCTTCGTATGGTAATTTTGGACTTAGGCATATGCCAGGATATTGGTTTGGAGGTCTGTAGGTTAATTTGAGGCTTTTTGGAGAAAGTTGGAATGTTGAAGGTTTGAATGTTTGAGAGTTTTGACCGAGTATTTATTATCCTGATACCATGTTTTGATTTCTATTCAAATAATTGGAATAGGTCCATTGTGTCACTTTGGAGTTGTGTGAAAATTTTGAAGTCATTCGGAGTTAATTTGGTATGATTCAGTCTTGATTTTAGAAACTCCATTAAAGCCTAATGAAAATAATGTATTTCCAACTTCTACAATCGATGCCAAAACATATCAAACCAACTTTAATTGACCCCAAGTTTCACACACAAGTCATAAATGTCACAACTCCATTCGACACTCATTTACACATGTCAACATCCGGTCAACTCTTTCAACTCAGGCTTCCAACCTTGGGACTAAGTTTCCCATTTCAATCTTTAACATCCCCAGAATCAAACCAACCACCCCAATAAGTCACATAAAAACAAACGACCATATAATAGACAATTAATGGGGGGAAAGTGGCTACAATAATCAAAACGACCGGTCAGGTCGTTATATTCTCCCTCTCTTAAACAAACGTTCGTCATCCAATGGGTCTAGAATCATACTTGGAGCCCCAAATAGGTGTAGATAGCTGCACTACATCTCCCACTCGGTCTCCCGTAGATTTTCCAACCTACCGATCCAAAATGGCCACCGAGTCCACATCATTACTCAAATCTTTATCTAACTGAATCGTGCTGAATTCCAAAGCTTGAGACGGATCATCAAAATACTTCTAGGGCATGGAAACCTAATATACTAGGTGAACACTCCACATACTAGGTGGAAATGCGAGCTTGTAAGCCACCTCTCTGTCACGACCCCAAATCCAGGCCAGTCGTGATGGCGCCTATCATGGAACTAGGCCAGCCAGAACATCACTCAAATCATAATAAACTCCCATTACCTATTTACTATATTGATTTCCCATAAAAGTTTCCTTTAAACAATTATAAAAGTCAAAACTGTACTGAATAATAAATACAACCCCCGAGAACCCAGAGTCACTGATCATGAGCATCTACATAAATATACAACTCAACAAAAATATAATTTAACAAGAGAGGAAGAAGGACTGCGGACACCTCGCAAACCTCCCAGGATCTCTGGAACAGATAGATAGCTCACCCTGCCCTAACACCCGCATCTGCACACAAAGTGAAGGGAGTAATGTGTGTACGCCTACTTAGTAGTAATGAAAATAAATAAGACATGAGTAGCAAGAAACACATAAAATCAATGTCATCAAACCACAAGAGGCACATCCTTTCTTTCTAACAATATAACATAGATATGTGAAATCATCATGTCTCAAATCATCTTCAAAAAAAATCCTTTAAGGAAAGTATATTTTTCAACAACTTCAACTGAAAGGTTTAGTATAAAAAAAAATGAAACATATAGAGTGTGACGACCCAAAGGGTCATCACCTATTTTATTACCTATTCCATACTTCTGAGGCCTTGACAACCTCATTTGTAGTTGCCTCGATTTACGTGCGCGGTCCGGACGCGTAGCCGGACAACTTAAATATGAAATTCTATGAAAAATGCTAAGACTTGATATTAAAATGAATAAAATTGACTATAGTAAACATTTTGGGTAAACAGACCTGGACCCATGATTTGACAGTCCCGGAGGGTCTGTCGAAAAATATGGGACTTGGGCGTATGCCCGGAACCGAATTCCGAGGTACCAAGCCAGAGAAATGAATTTTTGAGTGAAATTATTTTCTGAAAATATTTATGGAAATTGAAAAATGAAATCTGATTAGAGAGTGTTGGTATCGGGCCCGTATTTTGATTCCGGCCCCTGGTACAGGTCTTATATATGGTTTAAGCACTTTCTGTAATGTTTTGTTGAAAATGGATTTCGTTTGACGTGTTTCAGATTTGAAATGGGAAATTTGATGTTTTATTAAATTTGTGAGGTTTAATTCTATGTATATGATGTTATATTGGAGATTTGATCGCACGGTTAAGTTCGTAGGATGTTGTTGAGTCAGTGCATGTGATTTGTTAGGAGCCCCGTGGGCTCGGGAGTGTTTCGGAGGTGTCACTGAGTGATTTTGAACTTAGGAAAATAGCTGGTTTTCGCTTTAGCTATGTGCAGGCCCCTTTTGTTCTTCGCGATCGCGAAGCCGCTTCCGCGTTCATGAACCATTAAGTTTTCATTCATCGCGTTCGCGTCCCTTCCTTCGCGATTGGGTAGGGTTAATTGACCCTGGGGGATTAGCCCTCTTCTCCTCTTCGCATTCGCGTACAGTTGACCACGATCGCATAGCTTTACAGGTGTCTTTCACCGCATTCGCGTGATGTCCCACGCGTTCGCGTAAGACAACTTTTGGACCCCTATTTGTTTTACTCTTCGTGATCGCGTCCTCCCTTCCGCGATCGCGATGGTGTGTCCAGTATACTCTCCGCGATCGTAAACCCATTCCCGCGATCGCGATGCACAATTTTGCCCAGTGGTATATAAATATTTCCATAACCAGTAGCTACGGGATTCACTTAGAAAATAACGAACTTCTTCTTCTCCAAAGCCCTTAGGAATCCATAGAAGCCATCCTTCACCAAAACTTCTTGGGTTAGTAAATTTTCACTCATTTCCTTTATTTTTCATCTATAATTAATGAATTCTTAAGCCTAAAACATGCAAATTAGAGTAGAAAATCTGGAATTTGGGTAGAGTTAGGCCCTTTTGAATTTTCTTGATTAAGACCTCATTTTGGGGTCTAACTTTAAAAAAAATTATATATTCTGGCTCGTGGGTGAATGGGTGACATGGTTTTGGTCCGAGCCTTGTGTTTGGACCAAGCGAGCCCGGGGTCGAATTTTGATAATTTTGGAGGAATGCTAGGAAATGGATAATTAGGCCATGTAATTTAATCATTGAATCCTTATTGATATGCTTGAGTTGATTATGTCTAGATAATATCATTCCGGAGTTGAATTGTAAAGGAAAGGCGTTGTTAGAGGGTTGATTGCTATACTTTGGACCCCAGTCAAGTGTTTGGCCTAACCTTAACTTGAGGGAATAGGAGTTGAGTATTATTTTCTATTTGCTAATTGTCAAATACGATGTATAGGCATGGAGACGAGTATCTATACATTGGTGTCTAGCATGACCGTGAGTCCCTATATTGTGAATATTCCGGTTTTGTTGTAATTTCTATGGTTAATTGATGATCTCTATATGATGTAAATGGGCATGTGAAGGAAATTGAAATCTTTAAACATCTTTGGAGCATTGGCTCAAGTTGTGAAACGAATAATGAAGATATATGAGGTGATTACATCTTTGGAGCATTGTCTCAAGTTGTTAAACGAATAATGAAGATATATGAGGTAATTACATCTTTGGAGCATTGGCTCAAATTGTGAAGACGAATAATGAAGATATATGAGGTAATTACATCTTTGGAGCATTGGCTAAAATTTTGAAAACTCATAATGAAGATATATGAGATAATTACATCCTTTGGAGCATTGGCTCAAGTAATATAATAAATCATGGAAGTGAAAGTGAAAGAAAGAGAAAGAGTTGTTGAAATATACCCTTACCGGGTCATCATTGTGTAGTTCCCTTGCCGGGATTTGATTGTTTAATTGATGTTCCCTTGCCGAGATTTCTATTTTTACTCTGTTTATTTCCTTACCCTTGTTTGTGATTAATGTTTGGGTAGGGAAGAGTGTTAAAGCACGAAGGGTGATGCCGTGCCATGTTTATATTTATTATGCACGAGGGCACATTCTGTACCATGTTTATATTGTTATTATGCACGAGGGGACATTCCGTGCGATGTTTATATTGTTATTATGCACGAGGGCACATTTCGTGCAATGTTTATATTGTTAGTATGCACGAGGGGACATCCTGTGCCGTGTTTATATTTACTATGCATGAGGGAACATTTCGTGCCGTGTTTTACATTGTTATTATGCACGATGGGACATGCCGTGCCGCATCTCTCACTGCTTAATCTGTGTTGTCATTTTCCGTGATCATTTTCAGATATTTCAGACTGTTGTTTTCGTTTCTGTCATTTCAGTATTTGCTATCTCTTACCCCCTGCACGTTCTCCTCGTAATTGCATTCTTGTTTAGCTTCTGCTATATTATTGAACTGCATAGGTACATTTTGTTGTCGTGTCTTAGCCTCGTAACTACTTTGCCGTGGTTAGGCTCGGCACGTACTCAGTACATGGGGTCGGTTGTACTGATGCTACACCTGCACTTCTTTATGTTGTACAGATTACGCAACCGGACCCGGAGGACATCATTAATGGGAGTGTCTTCCAGCTTATAATAGAGGCTTCAAGGTATACCCGCTGGCGTTCGTGGGCCTTGGCGTCTCTTCAATCCCTTTGTCTTCGATTTTGTATTATTTTTTCTCTAGTTTCAGAGACAGACATGTATTTCCTTTAGTTTTTTATTTAGCACTCTTATAGACAGTTCGTGAGTTTGTGACTCTAGGTTTTGGGAAAGCTTATGCGTTGTGGCATTATGTTATCCTTATTTAGCTTAAGACAGTATTTATTCCGCTGATTAATTGCAAATTGTTTTAGCTTATTCTGCGACATTGAGATTATTATGGTAGTTTATCTATGTACATTGGCTTGTCTAGCGGGTTCAATGTTAGACACCATCACGGCCCGATGGTGGGGTTTCGGGGCGTGAAATAGAGGCCCCTCGGGCAAAATATATTTCATAAGCTCAGAGTGTAAGTAGTAAATCATCAGTAGCCCCTCGGGAAAAACATATATCATCATCAGCCCCTCGGGGAAAACATGTACCATAATCAGCCCCTCGGGCATGCCTCACAGTCACTCAGCACCTCACAGTCACTAATGCCTCACAATCACTCGTCACTCGGCACTCGGCACTCGCACTCAGTAGGTACCTGCGCTCACTGGGGGTGTGTACAAAATCCGTCTTCGTAGGGGCTCCTTCAGCCCAAACGCTAAATAAACAGATAAATCATGGCATCAATCACTCTCAGGTTCTCGGCCTGTCTCATATCATAAATATCCTCACAATCAGGCCCTCGGGCTCACTCATCACCTCACCATCACTCTGGCCCTCGGCCACACTCAGCAGAACCACTCCAAAGGCCACTCGGGCGAATTAGTAAAAATAGGGTAGTCGACCAAAAACATCAGTTTAAATATCAAAGTGGTGTAATCATGCTGAGTTTCAAATAAAACAGTATGCACAATGATGTTGAGTGAAATCACCAACAAATACTGAGGAAAACAGCAGTAAAAAGCCCTCAAAGGGTCTAAACTGATTGGCACGAGGCCCCAAACACGGCTTATAGTACAAATATTTCACAAATCTTTAGAACATAATTTAACATAAGGTTTTGAGTAAATATGCAACTCATTAGTTGTCGCGGAGAGGACCTAGTCCAATCAAAAAATCAGTACGCGCCACATACTCGCCATCCGACATGTGTGCCATTCCAAAATCAGTAGGAAATATGTAGTCTACGGTTCCATACCGTCAGGACAAGATTTATAACAATTACTTACCTCTACCGGGCCACAACACTAGCCCGCTATCTTTTTGCCCTTCAAATTGTCTTTCTATTGCTCCGAATCTATACAAAACGAGTTAACATTATCAATATATATCAAAGGAATTCAACCCAATCGAAATGTATCAAATTATACAAGAATCTCGAAATTCGGCGAAATTCGAGCCTCGTGACCACGTCTCGGAATCTAATAAAAATTACATCACAAGAACCTTTATCCTCCCACGAGTCCGTACATACCAAGAACATCAAAATCGGACCATAATTCCCCACTAAAATCAGACATCAAAAATAAATTTTCCATGCACCCTTCTCCCCCAACTTTGGTTCAATTCTCGAAATTTTATAGTTTAATCACTTAGGAATTGACATAAAAACGAGTTATGAAGTTGAAAATCTTACCTCCAACCGATTCCCTTGATTTCCCTTCAAATCCCTCTCAAATAGCTCTCAACTCGCATGCAACAAGGGGGAAATTATAAACCAAATTCGCACTTCAGGCCTTTTAAACATTCTGCCCAGCTAAAATAATTCCTTCACTGCGATCGCAAACATCGGCATGCCATCGCGAAGAACAAATCTGCTGCCCAGTCAAATTACCTTACACGATCGCAGAGATCCTCACGCGATCGCGATTCATCAGGACATAAACCCACGCGATCATAAACCACTCCACGTGATCGCAAAGATCAATGCCTCAACTCACTCATGCGCCCCTTTAACTCTACGCGATCACAAACAACACCATGCGAACGTACTGACCAACCACCTCATACTCACGTGATCGCAACCTCCACCACGCGATCGCGTATAACAAAAACCCTGCCTCACTACTTTACCCTACGTGATTGCGTAGAAGGAAACTAGAACCTCACACCAGCAGAAATCTGCCCAAATTTCAAGCCAAAAGTTGGTCCGTTCACCACCCGAAACACACCCGAGGCCCTCGGGACCTCAACTAAACATACCAACATATCCCATAACATCGTTCAAACATAGTTGAGCCTTCGAAACACCAAAACCAATGCGAAAACACCAAAATTACATCAAATTTAAGCCCATGAACTTTGAAACTTCCAAATCTCGCCAACTACGCCGAAACCAACCAAAAGACCTCCGATTGACTTGCAATTTTGCAGACATATCCAAAATGATATTACGAACCTGCTCCAACTTCCGTAATTCCATTCGGACCTCGATAGACTATTTTCCACTGCCGACCGGAAATCGCCAAATACCAACTCTCGCCAATTCAAGCCTAATTCTACACCGTACATCACAAAAATATTCTGAACACACTCTTAAGTCCAAAATCACCTAACAAGCTATTCGAGCCAAAAAATCCGCATTCTGAGGTCGTTCACCAATAAGTCAACTCTCAGTTGACTTTCTCAACTATTACGCTACCTTGAGAGACGAATTCCCTCAATGTTCACCATGACCACTCTGAACCCGACCCAACACACATAAATGAAGTGAAACGGGGGGAAACAGGGCTAAATTCTTGAAACCCCATCAAACTGTTACGCATCTTACCATGCACATACCCGGGGGTGATCCTACGTCACCCTATCCCATATAGGTTCAATAGCACAATACCGCTGAAATTTCGAAATCCAAATCCTGGCCCATAACCTTAGAACAAAATTCCCACTTCTGAAATGATATATAAGATCAAAATTTCCATAATTATTAACTGAACAAGCCTAAACATGTTGAATCAAAGCCATATACGTACCCCAGATGAAATCACATAATACGTTGCGTGACTCAAACACTCATAGCAATACCTCTTTAACCACAATAACTGCTCAGAACAATCTGATACCGGTATAGCACCTCTTATCAAGAAATGCCTCGCTCCAACACTTCTATACACTGACAATGATGAAAGAAGCTCATAAAACCAACAACCATTCGTCCGATCAGCTAGACATGAAACTCTCCCCTTCCAAACAGGAATAATAGCAGATTTCTAAGCCGACTCCCGATATAAGTCCTTCCGACTATGCTGTAGAAAATTCAGAAAATATTCATTCTAGGTCCAACGACCTCCTCTCATCCATCACAACCACCCTGACAACATTGCACCTCGATACAATTCAAAGCCAAAACATGTGCAACTCGTGCACTTATCAGCAACTCCCCAATGAAATCAAATTATATAAAAGATCCACACGAGAGGACTATCCTGCCATTAACAATTACCATCACCATATTATACTAACAGTCTGTCACACACTGTAAAAATCAAAAACACATGTATCTACCAAAGGTCATACACCTACATAACTCCGCTACACTGTGTGATCTCATCCGACCACTGTCCACTTGGAATATTTCATGACACCTTGCCCAAAAATCAATATCCATTCGAAATTCGACATCAAGTACTCAAAGTGCATTTCCCTAACAACAGGGGAAAATCGGACGATACCATGCCACCCGAAACGGAATGTATATAACCAACATGCCTCAATCCCGCAATGCCCAATTACTTACCTTACTCAAATCTAGCTATAAATCCCAATTAGAACCACACCATATGTGCATATAACCAATAATAACCACTCATCGCAACACCGAAGGGTAACTCATAGATCACTCCAGAACATGAACAAATCAATCACAATCGAATGGTACCTTTCTCAATAATAGAAACTCAAAGCCAACAATTTCGACCCGGTGCAGAACATGCACCCATATTAGCCTACCAGTGATCCTAAATTAACTCTGATCACCCGCAACAGGTAGATAACTTACCGAAACATTCATAATGACAAAATCATGGTACATACTAACATCCGACTAGCTCAACTCGCATCTCCACAGTCCATTACCACACAATATGGTGTTTATAAGAACTCTTAGTCTCAAAGTCCATGAGACGTACGGATTACCATATCTGATCACAACTCCACCGCTTGAATACATAACACATCCCAAATACTCACTCGTTACACGAGGGATACCCCTATCATCCTTGTGTTTACCAAGGAACCTTGAATATCCACCGTCGATTCAATAATAGGGTGTCACGATACCAATGAAGTACCCTTAACTCAAACACGTTGCCCTTTCTGAAATATATACCCTCATCAAGTCGCACCCATTAGTGATATCATCTACCTAGTCATTTGAAATTGCCATGCTGCCGAAGAATTTATGACCTTCCTTCCAGAACCACACCATGACTTCACATATGCAAATCTCAACTCCACCCAACATACCGCACACGCCATGCCAACCTAGGAAAAACATGGGAACTCCATGGTCCCTTCTTAGCCACAAGCAAATACGTACCCAACTAGACAAGAACTTCCATTGGATCCCCTCTAGAAACAAACTAACTACACGCCATAAGAAAATATGCACCCTTAACCGTGGTAGAAACCATCAGGAACTATTCGGAATCCCATTTGCACAACACCAAACCATCAGGACTGGACTTTTCTATCTCAACAAAACTACGCAGACCACCAAACAGCCAAGAGCATTTTTAAGAAACACCCGAACAACTTGTCACCTTATGTCATTTTTGCGGCCCATTATGCGACTGCATAACTATTTCACGGGCCGCAGTTTTATCGCATATCCAGCCTTGAGATTTTTTCGATGGTAGTTCGCGGAGCATTATTCGACTGCAAAACAAGTATGCGAACCACAGACTGGTGGCAGACCAAGGTACAAAATATTAGTTCCGGAGGACTGATTATGTGGCCAATTTTGCAGACAACATAATCCTTATGCGGTCGCATATGCGACCGTAGATTCTGTTACGGGGCTTCATTTTGGGGGTTTTATAACCCGACCCTATCTCGTTATATAAGCACTTTGGATCATTTCACCTTTGAAATCTTATGATCATTATGGCATTCCATAGCCCATCTTCAGAGGGCTCGAAGCACAGTTCGAGGTTTGACAATTATGGAACATATCGAGGATTTCCCACGCTCGACCTCGGGGCGGTATAAATCGATGACCATCATGGAAAAGCAGGAAATTCTCAAAGGCACGTGGCTAGAGCTGACAACGCCTGCAAGAATAGTGCAAGTCCGTACCAGACCATTAAATAGATGTATCAACTATATCTCTTTGTAATAATTACGCATGTACTATGTTGGGATTCCCACTCCTGCTTAAAGGGGACCCTTGTCCTTTTTTTACAAATGATATTCATTGTGTTCGTTATTTGTTCTTCATTAATTGGTCATTGTTGATCACAAATAAGCCATCTTTGAGGCCCTCAATACTGTTATATCTTCATCAGCCGCCCTCTGTAAAGCACTCGCCCTCGACCTTGGCCCTGTTTCGGCCAACTCGAGACCCCGTCCATAACTGCTCGGTTTGCATAATTCCATTATCCTTTGCTCTTATCTCATTTTTCTTATCTCTCACATAGCATATATTGCCAAAACAGCTAGTATTAAAATAATTCACATAGTTATAGAACCATAAAATCAGATATAATTATAATTACCTTTTTCACGGTACACAGTTTGGCGCCCACCGTGGGGCTAAAAAAAATAGTAATTGTTTTACTGTTAGTTTTCTAAAAATACAAGTTATTATTTACACTTTTTCTTGTCGAAGAATCTTCGATTTCAGATCAGAAAATGTCTAACTCAGTGATTGCACATGAAAACAACATTCCTGAGATCATGGAGAGAACTATGCAGTTGCTTCAGGCGCCGGTGTACCACCACAAAACCCTGAAGGGGCACCAATAAAAATTCCCGTTGATAAAGGCTCACACAACGCTCAACATGTCGATGTAAGCTCTCATATAGATGGAAGTGTGCTCGAAGGAGACCAACATGAAGCAAAGATAGCCTCTGGTCAAAAGGAAAGAGAAGTTAGCCTTGATGTCATTTTTGAGATGTTGCAAGCACAACAGGTGGCTATTGCAAAGCTACAAAGCCATAAAAACACACCAACCACAGCACCACCGAAAATGGCTCCTCGAGTCGAACAGACACCGGAGAGGTCGAGTAATAACGAGTCAGCAGCCGACCCTGCTATTATGAAGATGCTCGAGGACCTCGCAAATAGTATTGAATCATGAGAAAAAAGATAGAAGCTAACGACAAAAAGTTGGACACATATAACTCGAGGGTAGATCAGATCCTGGGGCACCACCGATTCTGAAGGGTGTAGATTCAAAGAAGTTCATGCAAAAGCCATTCCCATCAAGTGCGGCTCCGAAGCCCGTCCTAAAGAAATTCAGAATGCCCCATCTCCCGAAGTATAAAGGGACCTCGGGGACCCGAATGAGCACTTTATCTCTTCCACTTGTGCTGTGAAAGGGAACGACTTAAAAGATGACGAGATTGAATCCGTCTTATTGAAAAAATTGGAGAAACGTTGTCGAAAGGAAATACGAAGACTTGTATTGAGTATACATAATTTTACATTAACGATTGATGTAATTTCTACTAAGAGGAATGTGATTGCAGACTACCTATCAAGACAAAAGTACGCAGACTGAAGAAGATACGACAACAGCTATACTCAAACTCCTTACTACACTTTCAACGAAAGTGAACAGTATAGATAACGAGTAACAAAAACTAAAGAGTAGTCAGCAGCATGACTATAAATATGCGTAACTAAGCCGATCAGAAGGCTCAAAAATCCATAACTAGAAGGTGACGATGGGAAACACCTAAAAACCCATGACAATTGTCTTAATGCAGCTACAGGAGACACGCGTTCGAGCCATATATTTTATATAACAAATTCATAGTAAGGACTGACAACACCCAAGTTAAATGGTGACTAACACGTAAGATACAAGATTCAGTTACAACAAAGGAAATACAAAGACTTGTATTGAGTACACAGACTGAAGAAGATACCACAACAGCTATACTCAAACTCCTTACTACACTTTCAACGAAAGTGGACAGTATGGATAACGAGTTACATAAACTAAAGAGTATTCAGCAGCATGACTATAAATATGCGGAACTAAGCCGATCGGAAGGCTCAAAAAATCCAGAACTAGAAGGTGACGATTGGAAACACCTAAAAACCCATGACAATTGTCTTAATGCAGCTAAAGGAAACACATCTAAGCAAAAAGGAGCTAATGCGACAACATCAACTAACGGAGGAAAGAATGTAAGCATGAATAAATTATTTGATAAATCATTTAAACCCAAAATCCTTAGAGAAATATTTGCACCTCTACAAACTACCACATATTCAGAGAGCCTAAAACAAGAAAAAAAAATATACAACTACATCACCAAAACCTACATAGACAATATTCACCAAATACAAACCTACTTAAATACCAAACTCAGATCAACTATGAACATCGACGACCCAAATACAGGGTATATCACCCAAAAATTACAAGGATACAAAAAACTAATAGCCCTACGAGGTACCAATGGAAACCTAACATAAACTTGTTACAATTACGGACTACTAAGTAGAATCTATACACAAACAGGAGATGAAATAGCAACTATACCAGAGTTACATAAAGCCTTTATGACCTATAAGAGAATAACTAAAGGAACCCTATTCTATATTAAATCATATACGGCCCCAGCAAAGATACTATTTGACGAAATAAAACCAGTTATACAAGTTATAAAGATTGGCTTGACAAGAGATATGATTACACCGGAAGATATAGGCCCACAGCCAGAGATAGCAAAGGCCTATATACCAGAATTCTACGCAAACAAAAGAATTATTGGTATGTCAACCATATTAAATGAGCTAGCAAACAACTACGTAAATGGCAACTCAGTATGGAGCTACTACACAAGAGAATAAGTCATGATCTAATCTAATTGTCGAGAAGTCAGAAATAATGATATGGAAGAAATACGCCAATGGGTACTAAGCCTGTTGACACCAGGGAAAAAACCTACAACCTGAGCTCTACGACAAAATTTTATATCCCAAGATCTATTAGTCAGATATTGAAAGCTAATTGGACACAAATATCCAGATCACAATTGTACAAAATGCCAAGGCGAAGATAACATTATACCAATTGTAAAGATGGAATAGATATCAGCAAAAACAAAAATCTTCGAACAAAGAGATATAATAAGGATAATGTACTCAGATACGCACTCAACCGACAACAGCAACATAAAAAAGAAAAAAGGCACTGCACTCAGGAAAAAGCTATCCGAAGAGATAAGGATGAAAAAGAAAAAAATGAAATGATGGCAGACAAGAAGTGACCTACAAAAGTGACCTACAGAAAACAAATAATGAAAAAGTTTTTTGTAAATTAGTCAAAAGTAGAATAGTTAACTTTATTACTTTTATTTTAAGCCGTCCAGATGTAAAAAAGGACAGCTACTTTTTAGCCTTTAATTAGGACCGCCCATCTTGA